>JAEAOA010001888.1:145000-190000 GCA_016746295.1 Potamilus streckersoni | reverse complement strand
AAATTTATATCTTAACTTACATTCGTATAGGTATTGTGTCAGCTTCTTGATAAAAAATTAACTATATTTTTTTAAAAATCTAAATGTATAATGCGGTTTTATTTGAGGTATAAGAAGGAATAATTTTATTCAATGAATGGTCCTAACAGAATATGTTATAATTTTAACCTACCATCATCCCTTTATTCAGGAAGCAACATTTAGTATACCCTTTTTCTGAGCAAGACCAAACCGTTTTCAAAATTAAATGTTTTGTAATATATTGTTGTATATTCATTTCATCAACACATGTGAAATGTTCTTGTTCAATGCAAATATCAAACTCAGTAATTTATACAGTCTCTTCGAGTTTCTAGACTGAGATTAATATATTATTTGACAATTAGTCAGATTTTATTTGATAGTCAGCACACGTAAAGTATATTTTTTTCACACGAGCAAGGTCCCCACTTACTTAGAGGCATATTCAATTTAGACGCTCAGTGGACACCCCGGATCCAGCTTCTTCTCCCATTTTTATATATTATGCGTATATACCGTACCAAGGATTACTATTTTCAGTAGAAAAATTTCCTATTCAAAGGGCTGGCTTACAGTCACTAGAAACATGAATAGCTCTAACGCATGATGTATGTATGGACTGTCCCCATACTGCATGTGTGGAAAGGAATATAGGAAACAGGAAACAATATTGGTCTTTGAAAAATATAAGAACATGTGAAAGTGGATATCAGTTAACGGTATCTCACGCACGCACTTTTCCCCAGATTAATATTTCACCCCTCAAGAATGCTTTGAAATAAAAAGGGTCCTTTTCTCTATTAAGAAAACTGTCAGAAAGATAAATCCGTATCTCACAGTAATTTACTAGCGTATTCTTTTTCTCAAAATGAGATATGTTTAGGCTATGAGTTGCCATGAGTGTTTACCATTTAATTTATACCATAAATTTAAACGACGCGAGATTTATTTGCTGCATCCCATTAATCAAATTGAAGATGAAAAGCCAAATCTTAAAAACAGAAGCTTTTGACATAAAATGGCGATTGGTCAGCTCATTTTGGGAGACAGAGAATTAGAACCTTGGGGATTTTCTTTCATGTTCTTTCTAAAATTAATCATTTTAAAAAAATTTAAATCACCCTTAGAGTAACGGATTTTAGAGAACCAGAAAATAAAATTAAAAGCTAAAGCCGTTTTGGGACACAGACGTATGGTGCGCTTAACATGAATTAAGGGAGAACCATTCTAACTTTTTGCAGGACTATATACTGACCAAAATAATTAAAGTACAAATTACCGGGATTTTGCAAGTCACAAAATACAGTACATATTACACGAATATTGCAAATCACAAATAAAGTACATATCACAGGAAAATTGCAAAGTAATTACAAGGGTGTCGCAAGTCATAAAATAAAATACAAATTACAGGGATATCGCAAAATCATAAAACAAAGTTCACATTACAGTGAAATCCCAAGTCACAAATTCAAGTACATATTACAAAAATATCGCAAGTTATGAAATGATGTACATATAAGAGGGATATTACAAGTATCAAAATAAAATACATATGAAAGGGATATTGAAAAGGCACAAAATAAACTCCAGTTTTGCAGGGATATTTAAAGTCACAAAATAAAGTTGATTACAGGGATATAGCAAAGGTACTGCTAATTACAAAATAAAGTACATATTACAGAGATATTACAAGTCATAAAATAAAATACACATCAGAGGGATATAGTAAGTCACAAAATAAAGTACATATTGCAGGGGTATTGTAAGTCACAAAATAGAGTACATATTTCATGGATATGGCAAGTTACAAAATGAATTATATACTACAAGGATATTGCAAGTCAGAAAATAAAGTAAGTATTACAGGGATATTGGAAATGTCAAAATAAAGTACTTATTAAAGGGATATTGAAAGTCACAAAATAAAGTACAGATTACATGGATAAAGTCATAAAGTAAAGTACATATTACAGGGATATTGCGATCACAAAAAGAGTACATATTACAGGGATATTGCAAGTCACAACATAATGAAAAAATGATACAGGGACATTGCAAGTCACGAAGTAAGGTTAATACTACTGGGATATTGCAAATCATAAAACAAAGTACAAGTCACAGAATAGGGATATTGCAAGTCACAACATCAAGTACAGATTACAGGGATATTGTAAGTCACAAAGTAATGTGCATGGTATGGTGATCTTGCAAGTCACAAAATAAAGTACATATTACAGGGATATTGCAAGTCAAAAAGTAAAGAACATATTAGAGTGATTTTGTGTCACAAATAAAGCACATGATACAGGGAAATTGCAAATCACAAAAATGTACATTTTAGAGGGATACTGTAAGTCACAAAATAAGGTACATATTATAGGGATATTGCAAGTCACAAAATAAGGTACATATTATAGGGATATTGCTAGTCACAAAATAAAGTACAAGACATAAAAAGTTCTTAAAACAGGGACATTGCTTGTCACAAAATAAAGTACATAGTATAGTAATACTGCAAGTCACAAAATAGAGCACATGATACAGGGATATTCAAGTCACAAAATAGTGTACATATTACATAAATAGTGCAAGTCACAAAATAAAGTATGTATTACAGGGATATTGCAAGTCACAAAATAAAGAACAAGTCACAAAAATATTTATAACAGGGATATTGCAAGTCACAAAATAAAGTACAGATTATAGGGATATTGTAAGTCACAAAGTAATGTACATGGTACAGTGATCTTGCAAGTCACGAAATAAAGTACATATTACAGGGATATTGCAAATCAAAAAGTAAAGTATGTATTAGAGTGATTTTGTGTCACAAATAAAGCACATGATACAGGAAAATTGCAAGTCACAAAATAAAGTATATATTACAGGGATACTGCAAGTCACAAAATAATGTACATTTTACAGGGATAGTGCAAGTCACAAAATAAGGTATGTATTACAGGGATATTTTTGCAAGTCACAAAATAAAGTACAACTCACAAAAAGTACTTATAACAGGGACGTTGCAAGTCACAAGATATCGTACACATTACAGGAATATTGCAAGTCAAAAAGAAAGTATATATTATGGTGATATTGCGTGACAAAATAAATGCAGGTCACAAAACAAAGTACATATTACACGGATGTTGCAAGTCACAAAATAAAGTGTACGTTACAGAAATGATCGAAGTCACAAAATAAAGTGCATGTACAATATTTCAAGTCACAAGATAAAGTACACGAAACAAGAATATTGCAAAGGCACATCTAGTCAATACAATGCTGCATGGATTTTTGCAGTCACGCTTGCATGAGACCGATTTCTCGATATATTATCAATCGATCAGTTAGTTTATTATCCGTAACTATTGTAAACGACCCGAACTTGCTATGCAGTCACTATCGTATACACTTAGTAGACATAGTATTAGTATTAGTATGAGTAGATGATGCTTTTCAACCAAAAGAGGATTTTAGACCAGAACCCCACCCCTCCAAAATAAATATATTCTGACAATTATTTTACTATATTAGAGACACACTACCCTCCAAAACTTTTTGTGTTAACATTTTGTCAGACACGTGTTAGAACATATTTTCACTTACCTTTCCACGTATAAATCCACTTGCAAAATGGCCAGGAAGAAAATTCTGACTGCCTTGTATAACGTTATTCTGGAAAAATCTATTGGAAATTACCTATCTTTCACCTGATTCCAGAACATTCTGGAAATTTCACGTAGGTGTTATTTAGGAAAAATCTATTGGAAATTCTTTGTCGTTTGCCTGACAAAGTTTTAGAATGTTCCAGAAAATAACACGATTTAGTTATTTTGAAAATTTAGTTGGAAATTCCTTGTAGGCACTATGACCGCAGTCAGAATTTTTCTTTGTGATCACTTTGCAAGCGGATTTACACGTGGACAGGTAAGTGGAAACGTTTTTCTATCAAAATATGTTTTCAGAGAGTGGGGAAAGTAGTATATGAAAGTTGGTTTTGAGACTCTTCGATTTGATTCCATGGATCAAGCATTTTAAGCCTTCCATCATGAAAATATGATGAAAGGCAGTCAGAGTTTTTCTTCGTGATCATTTGCAAACAGATTTACAAGTGGACAGGTAAGTGAAAATATTGTTTGAGATTATTTGATTTAATACCCTACCATCACCATATGTTTTTTGATAATCTTTTTCATACCAGCAATTTCTCATTTGCAGAATATCTGTTGAATACGGAACTCGCGTATTAAGTAGTCCATATTTATACCCCGCAAGTAAGATCGTATCTGATCAAATAATTTTTTATAAGCGATACTTGCTGTTTTACAAGCATTTTTTTGTTGCAAGTCGAGGCTTAATTATTTACACGATGTTGCAAGAGAAACATCAACGCCAGATATTATTAATAAAAACGGATTTAATGATGCTCCACTTGAAATTATACCAGAGCTAGTAATTAGCAGTAGTATTTTTAACATTTTGTCACGCACAAGCGTTTGTTATGATAATATCTGTACTATTTAATTAGAGAGTCCACATGTTGTTTTGGAATTTCATCTGAAATATGACTAAAATGATCAATACTTTTTTTATTTTATAATATTTGTTTACAGACTTTATATAATAATGAAACTCTAGTGCCAACAATGGAATCAAGAATCTCAAGTACCTCGTCACAGTCAGCAGTAAAAGCCCTGTAATAGTCATAAACATCTAACGAAGTATCATCACATAGTTCATCTGTTAATACCTCACTTTTCTTTGACCAAATAAATGAATCAAACGTAACGGATACTTCACGTTTATGCAAAACTGTTTCGTTCACTAGATCAGTGTAATCGATTTTTGTTTCATCAATATACCCTAATACCAAGCTTATCTGATCTAACGTGAAATTTTTTTTAAAAAAGATGTCTGATAATTGGGTTTTGCCAACATAATTTTTTTTTTCAGCTTATTTAATTCAATTTTGAGAAGACCAATAACAGAAGCTACTTTTAACATTATTGTTTTCATATAGTTTGGTGAGTGTTTCTCAATTTCGTTGTAATAATTTCTCAATGACAATTTTCTAGAGCTCTAGATTGATGGGAATCGATTATCATCTTCACTTATGTTGCAAAAATAACCAATCATTACTTCCAACTTTGTTTTTTGTTTCTTCGTAAAAATAAAAAGTTTCGCGCTCAACGTTATCGAGATTATCAATTTCCTTTTGTATTATCTTTAGAGATCTGCTAATGAACTTCGATCCGCCATCATAGCAACAATCTCATTAGGGTTTCTTTGTCGTAGTGGTACAAGCCGAGATACTTAAAAATTTATCGTTTTCAAAAACATATATTTCTTTTTGTTTCTTTTATTCCTATTATCCTAGATTTTGTTGAGACAATCGCGGTTACCATTATTTGTGCATTTAACAAACCTGATCGCATTATCAAATTTACATGTCAAATCAAGATCAAGTAATATTTTTAACAGGTTTTCAACTTGTTCTTCCAATCATCAGGGTGATAGTACTTATAATATCAAGTTTCCTATTGTTTTTGTTAGTTGTGGTCCTCGCATATGCATAACAAGAACAAAATTTTTACTTCTTCTGTAAATGGTCATTTTATCAATGAAATTAAAAGTATTTTTCTAGTATTTATTTTACGTGCCGCTAGTGACTTGTCTCCCACATTAACTTTAGGATTATAATATTATCATAAAATTCTATCGCAAGGTCTATAACCATTGTGTTATCATTATTGTATAGCATGATATAAAATTTAATCACAATGATTATACCTGATCACCAAGTGTATTTATTTGAGATGCTTTTAGTCCTGGAAACGGATAATCGGCAGCTACAACATAAAATAGAAAATACAAGTACTTGATAACAGACTTTTCTGTCGAAATTGTACAATATTGTACTGTTGAAATATATGCTGCATTATATAATGTTGTCAGATTAATATCATAGTTTGATCCTTCAAACCGCCAATTATAAATCCGACCAACACTAGAGTTTAATAGACCTCGCAAATGAAATTGTCAAACAAAATTGATAAAAACCTTGAAATGGAAATAACACCAAGTAACCTACAAGATTTTGATTCATCTTAACGATACGTGTGTACTTTCCTTGCGATCTATTAGCAGTGGTTATCAACGATACAAAGTTGCAAACCATGTCGACATTATACGGTAATTTCCTCGGGTACATAGTACACATATTGTGCTGTAGGCAATGTTTTGCAGTTGTTTCTTTGACATACTATAATATCCTAAAAATCAATTATTATTAAATACATATGAAAATGTCCAAAGCGCTCTCTCTCTCTCTCTCTCTCTCTCTCTCTCTCTCTCTCTCTCTCTCTCTCTCTCTCTCTCTCTCTCTCTCTCTCTCTCAATTATTATTAAATACATATGAAAATGTCCAAAGCGCGCTCTCTCTCTCTCTCTCTCTCTCTCTCTCTCTCTCTCTCTCTCTCTCTCTCTCTCTCTCTCTCTCTCTCTCTCTCTCTCTCTCTCTCTCTCTCTCTCTCTCTCTCTCTCTCTCTCTCTCTCTCTCTCTCTCTCTCTCTCAATGATACTAGCAAGATGTGGGCTAAAAATCTAATAAATATTGAGAGTAAATGATTTTCGTTTGTGTCATCAGCACAGGCCATCTGTAGGTAACATAGTAGGCCATCTGATGGTAACACCGACCAAAGAATGAGAGAGAGAGAGAGAGAGAGAGAGAGAGAGAGAGAGAGAGAGAGAGAGAGAGAGAGAGAGAGAGAGAGAGAGAGAGAGAGAGGGATAATGACTTAGATCAACTGTAATTATATTAAAATATTAATTACCTCATGATGGTTGATGATTTCGCTCAGTTTACTTATCAATATGCACAAGTGCTTCTGAATAGCCACAAAAATGTATACTTCTCGTGATTATATACACACACGCACACATACACACACACACATATATATATATATATATATATATATATATATATATATATATATATATATATATATATATATATATATATATATATATATATATATATATATATATATATATAAAGAGTACAAATCATATGGCGAATAACAACACTTTCAAGCGCACTGGATCCACCAAGGGATCACGTGTATCAGGGATTGATGAAGATAGATACAATAAACTGACGACGAACAGTAACTAACCAGCCTGAGCGCTTTCAACTCTTAATGAGTCTTTTTCAAAGGCAAATACAAAACATATATAAAACAAACAAAAAACCCCCCAAAAACGTTGTGTTTGTGGACCTCTACATGGCTGTCTCCACATGGGTTAAAACTATAAATACAACCAGCTTGTATAGACTTGTTGCGGATACTGAAAACTGTGTATAATTCCATAAAAGTCTACAAGCCAAAGCGACATCTATTTTTACTTTTTTGTACATTTATGTAACACAGATTATATCCCGGATATTTGAGTCTCTACCGGTTATTCTTATAGTAAACATTTAAGGATACTAAGAAGATTTAGAAAAAGTTGAATTCTACTAGCGCTTTGGCTTGTAGACTTTATAGGAATCTTCCTTTGGTGGGACAGGTACAACTAAAGTAATTACATGATTGGCATGGCTATTTCATTAAAAAAACAGTACTCCATTAGTTTACTTAGACTTAAGTACTAATGTTGTAGTCTAACTCATTTGTTTTACTTTGTAAGGGCCATAAAATCTTAGTTGCAGAAAATTATGTAGAATGAACAAGAGAGAATGGACTTTATTAGAGGACTCAAAATTCTCTCTAGTACACATTTTTGAAACCATAGTTTCACTTTTGACTTGAACTAATAAATGCCAAATTCAAGTGAAACACGCTGGAACACTCTAGACTTGAAATTTGATCTATGACCAGACTGATCAAATTAGAGAAGGCCAAGTTCAGCATTAGTCCTTAAAGGAATTGCTTTAGAAAACCTTGTTGAAACACGCTTGATTGTCAACAAATTTTAGTTACATGGCATGGTCTTTGGTAAGGGATCATTACAATCTACTACAACTCTACTGAATGGTTTGTCAAATGCAAGAATTAATTTCAAATGAGCTTCAGGTATCATTAGATTTGGGTTTCCTACAATTTGACACTCCTGACAAGATCTACAAAATTTGGAAACATCACTTTTGATTTTTGGCCAATATAATTGAGTCTAGATCTTGTGATATATTTTACTTATCCCTAAATAACCAGCCATATAAGTTTCATGGGCCAAACACAGTATTTCCTGTCTGTAAGGTTTCGGAACTATAATTTGATATTTTACTGACCATTCGTCACTAGCAGGTATCTCGGGAGGTCTCCATTTTCTCATAAGACTTAAATTTTTAATGAAATAACAGACAGGTATTTCACTTACTTTTTTTTTCTTTAACGGCCCGCTGAAACAAACAGGAGATCTCAGGATCCATCTCCTGTTCAACGACAAGTGATTGTCGTTTATCACCCTGATCAGATAAAGAGAATGAGTATTCAAAAGACGATCACTATGATTAATACCTATCGACTGATCCAAATTAAAAGTGAAAAGTGACCTCATCAAAAGCCTGAGCAATATATGTGTCAGCTAAAGGAACACAGTCCTTATCACAATCGTTCTCAAGAGCTTTATTTGCCATAGCTCTTGTAACTGCACAAGCTGGGAATAAATAAGGGATTTTTTTCAACAGTATCAGCTTTTTGATTCAAAGAAGGCTTGTCAGTTACAAGTGGATTAACCACAACCTTACCTCTAGCTAAGTCATTACCTAGCAATAAATGAACGCCCTCAACAGGTAAGGTATACACCACATCGACGGTCACAGGTCCTGAAACTAAGTCTGATGACGAATTAACAGAATGGAGATGAACATTAAGAAAGCCACACTTTACTCCCTGAATGAGAACACTCTCATTACAACAGGTCTCCTCAGAAGAAGGCAAAACACCTGAAAGACTCTGAGCAGCTCCTGTATCCCTTAAAATTTTAATAGGGATAGGATAGGATTGGCCAAATCACCCAAGAGTGATATAGAAACCTTAGACATGAATGGTTAAAAATTCTCCAAAATACAATCAGACTGAGGTTTATCAAACCCGAAAAAATGTATTGTTTTTAATACATGTCCTTGACCTTGACCTCTTAGAAAAAAGAGCATTTGGGATAGGTCTATATTGATTTTGATGCCTATATTTCAATTTGAAGCACTCAGAAATGATGTTTTTTTTTACAATAGGTACACGTAGGTAGAGACAAGGAATTTGAATCAAGTCTCTTAGAGGCTTGATTTTTAGAATTTGTGCTAGATTGAGTTTTACTGAGGGTCTTATTTGTATGAAACACCTTTCTATCAGTGCTGAGTGAAAGATTTGTTTACAACAGGAACTTTATGAGTTAAGGAATACCTATCAGCATCCAGAGCAGCACTTTCCAAGGTTTTGACCTCACGATCTTCAAGATGCATTCTAATATATGGACACCGTTCTTGAACTCTTCAAACAATATGAGTTGTCTGAGACTTTCATAATCTTTATTGACCTTACTAGAAGAGACCCACCTATCAAACTGTTGTGCCTTTTCCCATGCAAACTCAACATAAGTCTTATCAGTTGATTTTCTGGAAAACCTGAATTTTTGTCGATAAGTCTCATGGACTAACTTAAAACCGGGCAAAATACTGTCATTAACCACATCATAGTCAGAGCTCTGCTCTAGTGATAGAGCAATGTGAGCCTTACCAATAAGGACACTCTGCAATAATAAAGTCCAATACTCCCTCCGCCTTTTAGAACTATCAGCAATTTTTTCAAAAAGAATAAAATATTTGTCTACTTTATTTTCACTAAAAAGGGGAATTAATTTGATATTTCCTATAATGTTAAAATTTGAATTTACATGAGATGTGGAATCATACCTGTCACTTTCCAGATTTAATTCTTTTTATTTTTATTTGATATTCTTTTTCATCCCTTTCTTTTTGCATCTGTCTATCTCTCTCCCTTTCTTCTAATTTCATTTATTTCTTTAGTAATTCTACTTGCCTTTTTCCCTTTCTTCAATGTGTCTTTGTTTTTTCCTTTCTTCTATTTGTCTTTGTTTTCCATTTCTTCTATTTGTATTTGTCTTTCTTTATCCCTTTCTTCAATCGAACTTTGTTTTTCCTTTTCTTCAAATTGTAATCTCATTTGTTCTCTTTGTAACTCTATTTGCCTATCCTTTTCTTTTTCATCTAATTGTATTCTGACTTGTTATTTTGTAATTGTATTTGTTCTTTTGTAATTCTATTTGACTATCCATTTCTTTTACTTCTTTTTTCTAATTGAAATTTCATTTGTTCTTTCTGAAACTCAAATTTATATTTCAATTTTAGTTTTGCCATTTTAACATCAGCATTGGTTAAAGTTTTACTGACAGATGTCAAAACACTTTTGTCCAAGATATTCTTCTCTACCAAATGTTGAATTATAATTTTCTTGATTTCTTGTTTAGTTAAGAAAGATTTTGCGTCAGATAGTTCATACTTTCTTGCAAGTTCAAGTAATTAATTTTTCTTAAAACTATGAAGTCTTGTTTCATATATTCACATTTTCTCCATCTTTACTACAGAAATTATTTTTGTTAAAATTTACAAAGCTTGTCGTCTTTAGTCTTTCTTTGTTACTTTGAATGGGCCTATACACACACAGATATACACACACATACACATACATACATACGTACGTACGTACATACATACATACATACATACATACATACATACATACATACATACATACATACATACATACATACATACATACATACATACATACATACATACATACATACAGAGAGAGAGAGAGAGAGAGAGAGAGAGAGAGAGAGAGAGAGAGAGAGAGAGAGAGAGAGAGAGAGAGGCAGCGTAGTTTTACATCACGTTCCCATATAATATGGGAACGCGATGTAAAAGTCCGCTGCCGCTAGAAACTTTGTGTACATAAATTAACTCAACCAATCTAGATGTGCTGTGACACGGAGAAACCCAATTAGATAAATTACGTGTGGATGTACAAGTGTGAGAAAAGCCACACGTCACCACTTATCGTGTCGATCATCTGTTTCCTACTGGAGTCTTAATCCACCTCCCGAATTCGAGATGTAGGTATGAGTCTAAATTTATATTGAGACTTGTTCTAAGGGAGGAATTATGTAGACGGTTCAACAATAAACCGCGTTTGTTGTCATAACAACAAAGTGGTCAGTATCTATAATCAGTCCAGTTTCCTTTGACCAAAAGGGGCAACCCATATCAGGTTACGTTTTATTAAAACCAACTGACATGTTTCAATTTAAATTAGTTAATTGTTCGCAAAGTAAGTCAGAATGCAACCACAAACAGTTTATTTTTTCTGGCCCACATTCAGCACGAATTCTAAAATCAAATGCCGACATAGTTTCTATCTTGGTGTTTAGAACATGTCCCGAGAATGAAAGGTATCTTCAAGCGTTAACGAAAAAATTTTTCTACATGTTATCTGCAGAAATTGTTAATATGGCGCTACAAAGGGATGACAATACATTTTCTTGTGAACTGGTTAAATTTTATATTTATCAGTAAATATGAATCAATGTTTTCATGGATATTTGCGGCTGTATTTGTAATATTGTGTACTATTGTCAGAGACAACGTCGATGTCGCATCTAAAATTTTGTTTTTTATATATATATATATATATATATATATATATATATATATATATATATATATATATATATATATATATATATATATATATTATTGTGTGATTGACCTGTATCCGTAACTAAGGGTTGGAGTTTGAGTCTACCTGTCCTTTATGTAACCAACATATTATGTAGCTCATCTTGTCTTTGATTTTAGATCATATTTTAAGATTATTATTATTATTATTATTATTATTATTATTATTATTATTATTATTATTATTATTATTATTATTATTATTATTATTGGTAAACATGTTTACTTGGATTGGAGTTCAGGACAATCGGTTTCCCATTGGGACTTCATGGTGGACCTGATATTTGCAATGCTTTTTATTCAACTTTAAATAGGAGATCTAACTTTGTTTACAACATAAAATTGTTTAGAAATGAACTTTGATTCTCAACATCGTCTATTTATTGTGCCTTAGGTTTTGATACAAGTTTGAACTAAACAAAATGTTCTCTTCATAACTTAACATCTGACATGGAATTAGTATTTTGTGTGTTCGATTTTAATTTGAGAGGATCTATTTATTTAAATTATTAACTGTAATTATAAAATGCTCTTCGCAGACTAAATCTCAAGTTTGGGATCATTTAGAGACATCTTGGATTATAATTGTGATACATTAATACTGTTTGCATATCAACATTATTCCATGCCTTTCGAACATCAGCACATTTAAGATTTGACTCAATTCGAAACAACACTGGAATTCAGTCAAAATTATATATATATATATATATATATATATATATATATATATATATATATATATATATATATATATATATATATATATATATATATATATATATATATATATACTTTTTTTAGAGAAGTGATAAGACTTTAAGGGCTATTTTTTATTAATTCTAAATAGTATATGTTCCTTCCAATTTCCATTTTGTAATCTTGCGAATCACATGATTTGTTAAATTTTATACTTGCTCTTCATTGTTACCTAGTTTAAGACCACATAGACGGATAGTTTATTGAGATCAGATTAAAGATTTTGAGGTTATATATCAAATACATGTATCAATAGGTTACATGTAAGGTTATTTATTGAATCAAGCATACACTCTACTCTATCTTCTGCTCTCCTTAAAGTGTTTCGTCCGCTTGTTATCTTTGATAACAAAACGCCTGTTAGAACCAATAGTTTCATATCTGGATAGAAGGAAATTTTCCATTACACTATAGAAAGTTGAAAAGACCGGAATTAAAATGGCTGTGGCATTTAACCTAGCATTTAATGACATAAGGCATGTAACCTAGCATTTAATGACTTAAGGCATGAAACCAAGCATTTAATAACTGAGGCATGTAACCTAGCATTAATGACTGAGGCATGTAACCTAGCATTAATGACTGAGGCATGTAACCTACCATTAATGACTGAGACATGTAACCTAGCATTAATGACAGAGGCATGTAACCTAGCTTTTAATGACTGAGAAATTTAACCTAGCATTTAATGACTGAGGCATGTAACCTAGCATTTAACGACTGACGCATGTAACTTAGCATTTTATGACTGACGCATGTAACCTATCATTTAATGACTGAGGCATGTAACCTAGCAATATATCGGATTATTTATGTGCCCACCAAATTAAGGGAGCCTTTCTTTGGTGTGATGGCTATCTTGCCAGTCTTGTGGCCGTGTTTTCCAAAAGCTGACTATTACAAAATGATAAGTTAAAAATAAGTTACATTATAATAAAAGAAAATACTGGTAAACAGAGCACCCTATAATGTTACACTGCTACAACTGCGAAATGTGAAATAGTTAGTACTTATTTTCGATTCCGCTTTGCCTACTAGTAATTAAAATAAAGTGAGCAATTTCGACAGATTCAAACTCTCTATTCTAAAATTACTGGACCAATCAGACTGTGAAACAATGTCACAAATTAGATTTACCATACCAGTCAGACTCGATGAAACAATGTCACAAATTAGATTTACCATACCAGTCAGACACGATGAAACACTCACAAATTAGATTTACCATACCAGTCAGACTCGATGAAACACTCACAAATTAGATTTACTATACCAGTCAGATTCGACAAAAAAGGCACGAATTAGTTTTACTATACCAGTCAGACTTGATGAAACAGTTACAAATTAGTTTTACCATACCAGTCAGACTCGATGAAACAGGCACAAATTAGTTTTACCATTCCAGTCAGACTCGATGAAACAGTCACAAATTAGATTTACCATACCAGTCAGACTCGATGAAACAGTCACAAATTAGTTTTACCATACCAGTCAGACTCGATGAACCAGTCACAAATTAGATTCAACATACCAGTCAGACTCGATGAAACAATGTCACGAATTAGATTTAACATACCAGTCATACTCGATGAAACAGTTACAAATTAGTTTTACCATACCAGTCAGACTTAATGAAACAATGTCACAAATTAGATTTACCATACCAATCTGACTCGATGAAACAATGACACATATAAATTTACCATACCAGTCAGACTTGATGAAACACTGTCACAAATTTCACAAATTAGACCATACCTGTCATACTCGACTAAACAGGCACAAATTAGCTTTACCATAACAGTCAGTCTCGATGAAATAATGTCACAAATTAGATTTACCATACCAGTCAGACAGGATGATACAGTCACAAATTAGTTTTACCATACCAGTCAGTCTCGATTAAACAATGTCAAAAATTAGTTTTACCATACCAGTCAGACTCGATAAAACAGTCACAAATTAGTTTTACCATACCAGTCAGACTCGATGAAACAGTCACAAATTAGTTTTGCCATACCAGTCAGACTCGACGAACCAGTCACAAATTAGATTCAACATACCAGTCAGACTCGATGAAGCAATGTCATGAATTAGATTTAGCATACCAGTCATACTCGATGAAACAGTTACAAATTAGTTTTACCATACCAGTCAGACTCGATGAAACAATGTCACAATTTAGATTTACCATACCAGTCAGACACGATGAAACAATGTCAAAAATTAGATTTACCATACCAATCTGACTCGATGAAACAATGACACATATTAGATTTACCATACCAGTCAGACTTGATGAAACACTGTCACAAATTTCACACATTAGACCATCCAGTCAGACTCGACTAAACAGGCACAAAATAGATTTACCATACCAGTCAGTCTCGATGAAATAATGTCACAAATTAGATTTACCATACCAGTCAGACAGGATGTTACAGTCACAAATTAATTTTACCATACCAGTCAGTCTCGATGAAACAGTCACAAATGAGTTTTACCATACCAGTCAGACTCGATAAAACAGTCACAAATTAGATTTACCATATTAGTCAGACTCGATAAAACAGTCACAAATTAGATTTACAATACCAGTCCGACTCGATGAAACAATGTCAAAAATTAGTTTTACCATACCAGTCAGACTCGATAAAACAGTCACAAATAAGATTTATCATACCAGTCAGACTCGATGAAACAATGTCAAAAATTAGTTTTACCATACCAGTCAGACTCGATAAAACAGTCAAAAATTAGATTTACCATACCAGTCAGACTCGATGAAACAGTCACAAATTAGTTTTACCATACCAGTCAGACTCGATAAAACAGTCACAAATTAGATTTACCATACCAGTCAGACTCGATGAAACAATGTCAAAAATTAGTTTTACCATTCCAGTCAGACTCGATGAAGTCACATAGTAATCACAAAATCCATATTTAAAATTTCTTACACGCCATACAAAATGTCACCAAGCTACATTGTGTTGATGTCGACTTTAATAGACAGGTGATTACAACATTAGTGTTTAAAAAGTAATATATATATATATATATATATATATATATATATATATATATATATATATATATATATATATATATATATATATATATATATATATATATATATATATATATATATATACACACTTTTTAAACACTAATATTGTAATCACCTGTCTAATAAAGTCGACTTCAACACTATATATATATATATATATATATATATATATATATATATATATATATAACTCTATATATATATATATATATATATATATATATATATATATATATATATATATATATAATGTGCTTACTTGGCTGGACAGATAAAATTCTTGTAATAAAAAAAAATTGTGCTGAAAAACATTTTACAAAACCAAAGTGTTCATTGTTGATTGGTTGACTTGAAACTTTACAAGCATACGCCAAAATTGATTGGTTGATTTTGAAGCATCGCCAGATATACTCCGATATTTCAGAAAATATACAGATTTGCACAATTACGATATCATCGAGATAAGCAGTGACTTAGAAAGCAAGACGATTAAAAAAATTGGCAGGAGACAAGGATGTCCTTTGTATTTGAAAATGTGGGTAAATATAAAACTTTAGTGACTGCTAAGGTAATATAAATGTAAAGCAGCTACACATGGCTCAATTTTGTTAGAATTAACTGCAGTAAAGAACAACCATATAAATGTTTGACATAGCACTGACATTAGTCCAACGTTTATAGGATTGACGAAATGTTGAAAATTGCTGAAAGTAAAAGACGGTCGTCCTTGTGGTTTGTTGATTCTAACGTCTAATCTAAAAATAAATAAACTCTATATATTCTTGTGTTAGAATATGTGAATGAATGGAATTATTGCTGTACTGTGGAAAGTTAACCTGCTACAAAATACTTTTCAACCAGGAATGTCAAAGTAGGATTCAAGTTGTATAAGCCATTAATCTATCCTGCACACATTATTTGATCTTCCGTATACTATTGCTTATGGTCTGTTTATTGCTTTCTATCGGAGTCAAGAAAATGTTTTTCAAATAACGTGCTTAAAATATGAGATGATACGGCTTGAAAATTCCGCTCAGAATGTCAGCCAGATCTCTTGTGATGATGAAATTACTAATCTAATTAAACATTGATATAGTTTTAAAAATAAATATTACTATATTTACTGCTGTAAAATTTTGTTAATCTAAACTTTAACAGTTAATCTTAACCGCTACAATTACACAAATAATGCATTTTCTTTGGGAACTTATGTAGACTTTTTTGTTTCTTTGGGTACTTTTTGCTAATACATAGCTTTGTATTTTAAAAATATCAACAAATAAAAAATATCTTCTTCAAGAAAAACAACTTTTAGATTTAACTATATTAAATCAAATAAGGACAGTTTAGAATACGACTACTGTAGAGTTCAACAATTTTTCGTCGTATTGTACGTAATGCACATGACGGTTTGATACAACAATATGTGTATTTCATGTAATGCGAAACGTCATTAACTTTGCTTGAAACGTCAGAGCACCATCAAAGACTTTACTCCAAATATCAGAGCACTATCAAAGACTTAACTCGAAACAACAGAGCACTTTATCTTTACTCGAAATTTCAGAGCAACATGAATTTCTTTACTAGAAATTTCCGAGCACTATGAATGACATTGCTCGAAACTTCAAAGCACTAAGAACGACTTTACTCCAAAGAGAGCACTATGAATTACTTTACTCAAAATATCAGAGCACTATGAATGATTTTACTCAAAATATCAGAATCGCATAGCCCTATGTAACAGTCAGGCACATACAAATTTGGCATTTCTATAGCATAAAACACTTGCATAGCCAGAATGCTTTCTAATTAATATGGCAATAATGCTTTCAACATGACAACAGTACATGTGCCCCAATACACACACACTCTCTCTCTCTCTCTCTCTCTCTCTCTCTCTCTCTCTCTCTCTCTCTCTCTCTCTCTCTCTCTCTCTATCTATCTATCTATCTATATATATATATATATATATATATATATATATATATATATATATATATATATATATATATATATATATATATATATATATATATATATAGGTGGCGCTCACCAGTTATTATGTACTTCTGAGAGAGTGATGAATGTAAGGTGAAGATGTTTGCATTTTAAACATGCATAGTGGAGAGAATGTTGGCATACCTATATAATACTTTTATGTAATGTGGCTGAAATTTCTTTGGATATTGTAATTTTGGAAATTTTAAATAATCTTAGGACACTGATAACTAAAATGGCTGCTCCCTTGTGCTCCAAAAATCAACCTGAATTTGTTTAAAGTACACTATTCTTGGCAGCTATTAAAATATTGACAATGAATTTTGCCAAACTAGACAATACCAGCTTCGAAAAGTGCAATGAATAAATTACCAATTACATAAAATGTAAAAAAAAGTTATCGGCTCTATTTTGTACAATTTATCTCTGAAATTAGAGAAGTAAAAATGAGCAAGTAGAGCTAGCACGTTTTTGAAATGTGCACATCTGGAGTAAGGCTAAGTTGTATACTCTCTAACCCATATTACACCCATCAATTGTACATCAAAATAAAGGGAATTAAAGGTTCTTTGAACAATACCTAAGATATACAAAATCTCTTTTAAATAGCCAGTATAACTAGTGAGGAAACCCAGGGTAACACTTTTTCTTTAAAATTCTAAACCTATGCTATATTCAAAACTGTAGAGCGCCACCATATATATATATATATATATATATATATATATATATATATATATATATATATATATATATATATATATATATATATATATATATATATATATATCACATGGGCAAAATCTGTTACAACCTTGCGTGAAATATTTTAAGAGATGGCGAATTATTATCACCCTCACCTCTGCCCCCCCCCAGTGAATGTCTTACTACTCACCACAGATATGACATACATATTGGCAATTTGCAATGTTCATTCAATTTATGCTTTGATATGGTATAATAAGCCATGACCGATAGACGATTAACGTGTGCAATGATCAAACGTTTTGTAAAAACCATTATTATTGTATCGCATCTCACGTGTCTCATATTTTCTCACCATGATCAGCAGAAGTAGCAGCGTCATGTATTGAGGCTTTTTATAGGTAGTTACTTATGTGTAAGAGATTATCATATTTTTTTTCGAGATGTAGAAAATTATTGCTTTGTGTTGTTGATGTGTAGGAGATTGCTACATTGTGTTGTTGATATGTAGGAAATTGTTAATCGTGTTGTTGATGTGTAGGAATTTTTACTGCACTGAGTTATTGCTGTTTAAGAGATTGTTTCACTGTATTATTAATGTGTCGGAGATTGTTACATTGTCTTGGCTTTCTCGATCGTGTTGCGTGTGTTGCTGATGAGTAGGGGATTGCTAGAATGTGTTGTCATGTGCTTGAACATGTTAAATTATATAGTTGCTGCGTTGGAGATTGTGACATTGTGCTGCTTCTGTGTAGTGGTGGTTTATTACATGATGTTGCTTCTGCGTTGCAGATTGTTATATTATGCTGATGCTGCGTATGAGCAGGCAATAAATCGATTACAGGTGCACGATTACAATTATGATTATGAATTCAGATTGTTTGGCAATAATGATTACAACAAGATTACGATTACTGGATGGTTATTTACGATTAATCTTACGATTGCTTTACTCATTCATTATTGCAATAGTCAACATTCGTGGTCTTTTAACCTTCATAAATATTAAAAAATAAAGATTTCATAGAAAGAACAATCTGATGAACGATGGGAAAAGATAAATGTTCTTTTCGTAGGTCTTAAAATAAGTATCAAGATAGATAGGAAACCAGCAACTTCTATATTTAAAAATATAAATTCCCAAGAATGCAAAGCAAAAAAGTAAAAATAACGTACAGTATGGTACATGAAGTCCAAAATTCCTCATTGGTTCTAACAATTCCAAACGTATCGAGTAATCTGAATGAGTTCCAAAGGTTTTTGGAATGATGATCGGTACTGCTCTGCTGTACAAGCAGTACAAAAGAATCACTAAGATAAAATTCTAAAGCTCTTTGAATACATTCACAGCAATCTTCTGACAGCTATTGACTCTTCAAACGTTTTTATATTAGCGCACAGTTCCAATGCTGAGATGTACTTTAATTAAAGTAAACCTAACATAATGTTAATGGAGATCGTAGATGTTAACGCACTGTAATTCCAACGAATGATTAAATAAAAAAACCAAACAATCTTCTCAATATAACTCTTACTGTTAATGCTACCAGGAACGCCCAATTAGAATAATAAGTCATAATTCAATTGAAAGATGGATATTCATTCCATAAAGATTTCAATCTGTAAACAAGGTCATGTAGGTTACACTAGCTAATACAAAATTTGGCCAGAATAACATCTGAAGAACGCCTACGACCTCCATTCACATAATGTTAGGTTTACTGTAATTAAAGTACATCTCAACCTTGGAACTTTATGAATGGATCTATGTATTCTTTCCAAGAATAAAATTTTAAAATGCATACTTACGATCATTGTGGAAAATTAGTAATGAAATATTATTAACTAAGTATCCTTTACACAATATACTCATGAATGATAGTATTTCAAATAAATATGATATGTTTCTTTTCTCAGATAATCGTGAAGTAAAATAATATTAAAATAATCACATCATATTTCACATGATCGCACTTATTCTAACGTTCATGTATTTAGCTTGATTGCGAAACCTATCCAATTATAGCGAAAAATGTATCAAGATTGCAATAAGGAGCATATATTGTACTAACTTAATAATAATAATAATAATAATAATAATAATAATAATAATAATAATAATAATAATAATAATAATAATAATGATAAAATTAGTAGTGATACTAGTATTACGTATTATTATTATTATTATTGTTATTATTATTATTATTATTATTATTATTATTATTATTATTATTATTATTATTATTATTATTATTATTATTATTATTATTATTATTATTATTATTGTTGTTGTTGTTGTTGTTGTTGTTTTTGCTGTTGCTGTTGTTGCTGCTGCTTTTGCCACCATCGTTATAAATTATGCTAAAAATGAAATAAAATAGAAACGATAACAAAAGGTTTCTGCAAACAGCTTAAGGTATCTGTGTTTAGCACGACATATACTCAAATACTCAAGCAGAAAAAGTTTCAGATAAGGTAAGGAAACTTCAGTATCTTACACATAGCCTGAAATTTAAAAGATAGTTTAATATCATACTCTGAAGGCCTTAATTGCAAGACAGACTTTGATATAAGACAGACTACAAAGCTCACAAGTCCATCAGCAGGAATTCATTTCTTTACGAGGTGAAAAAGCCTTGTCAGGTTGTATGCAAAATAACCTGTTAATAGCAGGAGTGATGGTGGATTTAGATAGCATATTAATTATTCATTTTAGTCCTAAATAAACGTGTTTCAATCATCAAAGATTCAATAATGTATAGTACAAAACTCTACTTTGGATCCAGATCTTTATAAAATCTGGTGAAACCCGGAAAAGTGATAATTGTGATCGACTGATTTGTGATCAAAGTTTAATATGTGTATCATATCCATAGACCGTTTCTTTGATGTACGGAGGCATCTGAAATAGAATCAGGCTGTAAAATAATATTTAAAAAATGTCAAGTATATTAGCTTTCATCCAAGTGTTATATCGATCGATTATACAGATAGAGCCCTGACTCAACGTTGGACGCATCTTCACGGGATTCTTCTAATGCATCGGTCATTGTAGCCAAATATTCCAGAGAATTCCAGGAGGATGCCAAAAGTTATACCTCGTCTTGATGACTGCAATTAATATGGATCTTTGAGTCACACATAGGTAAGCTGTACTAACTAAAAATCAATAAAATTATACCTAAAATGTTCGAATTTTAGTCAGGTTCACGACGACCTTGTCGTTATCCAAACACTCGGTATACTCCGTGGCCAAGAAAGCAGTTTCCGTATGCCAAATGCACACAATTCGGTGAATACGAGAACAAATATATACCTCTTTAATGTTAATCATTGCATATTTTCTAGGAAAGGAGTTCTTTCGGAGTTTTTTTTTTATCTTGTTTAAGATAAAGCTGAATAAATAATGAATAATTAGACTTTATAAAATGATAATTGGAGGTCCTTAGTATAGAGAATTGTGACAATTTATAGGGAAAGGTATCACACACACACACACACACACACACACACACACACACACACACACACACACACACACACACACACTGTCTAGTTTGAAAGAAATAACATTCTTTCATGTTTAACTCAATTGTTCCGTCATTACTTTTCACCCAAGAACCATATTCTGGGCTACTAAAATACCTTATAGTAGAGAAACACTTTTTTTAAAATAGATTGTCTGCTCTAAGATGAAGACGAAGTAATAACAAGTGACTGTAGTATTCATAAAGTTATTAACAATCTCCAAATTATATAACTAATTGACTACCAAAACTCACGGTACAATCTGTCAAGATCCACAAGACAATTTTGTCTATACTAATCTTCATAAAAGAAATTATTATTCATAAACCATTCCTTCTCTGATAATTGGACATTTAACATCTTATTGTCGTTAATATCAAATACTTTTCCATCTACATTTGCGCCGACCAGCCAGTGAATTAACACGTGCGTTCTCTGGACCTTAAATGGTGCACCATTTTTTTTCTTTGTTTAGCATGCAGCATTCTATTTCGCATTATGAATTTACATTTGTAATAATAAAGAAAATATTTTTTAAATGTATAATTTTAACACAAATAACGAGAAGAGTTTTTAAAGTTATGATTGTACAGACTATCTTTTGAAAATCAAAAGCTATTTTATCAATGACTAATTTCTCATCCGAATTTTCCAGTTTGCTACAAAAATTTATTAGCAACAATATTGAAAGTGACGACTGTTTTCGTTTGACTATAATAATTATCTAAACTATTGTGTGCATTTAGTACTGCGAATAGTGTGTGTGTCAGTGTGTGTGTCTGATGTACAAATTTTTGTCAGAATATAATATTAATCTCCTGATTTTGCCAGATAACTCGAGAATATGGTTTCGAAGAACCGAGAAACTGGCCTAATGCCTTCAAATACATTTTATATCTTTAACGACAACACGATAACACAAAATATGTATCCATTTATAAATATGCTGGGTGTTAGATGAAAAATTACAGAAATGTATAACCTAGTTTCTATCATTTTCTCTTCTTATTCTATCATTTTCTCTTCTATTCAAAATGAAGACTAATTCGACAATTTGACGAAGTCAATAAAGTGTCCATTTAAGCTCCCTGTAAAACTGACACGATTCTTCACAGCTGGGGTGTAGTCGTTAATCAGTATAATTTATCTCCATTTCTTGAAATAAAGCTATTCATTGGGATGTTAGTCCTCACTGTGTTTACGTTAACACATTGGATTGCTCATTATGCTCTCCCTGACACCAATTCATGATCACCGGTGTGAGTAGTTAAGTCAGAATGAACAATTAAACGTACATAAATTGCCCACTGGTCAGTTTCAAGCACACTCTCAATGATCTTTATGAGTTTTCTTTTGTTTGCTTCATTCATTATTAATTACATCTGGATATCAATATGTCTGTTGAAAACACAACACAATACATAAAATAGATTTCATTGCATTCCACATAAAGTATAAGATGCCTTTAGATATAACTGCCATAATAATTCTGGAAACACACACACACACGTACACACACACTCAAACATATGCGCATGTGTGTGTGTGTGTGTGTTTGATAGCTACTGTCAAGCTAATTGCTAATGTTACCTTGAACGGCATGCAACATGAGTTAAAGCTAATTACTTCACTAATGTAATAAATATAGATCCTGGTACACGTGCTTTTAGTAATCGTATACCGTTCTGTCTCTTTATGCGGGCAGTACGCATTAAACCGGTATGCAGGCAGTACGAATTGAGCCGGTATGTAGGCAGTACGCATTGAACCGGAATGTAGGCAGTAAGCATTGAACCGGTATGTAGGCAGTACGCATTGAACCGGTATGCAGGCAGTACGCATTAAACCGGTATGCTGGCAGTACGCATTAAACCGGTATGCAGGCGGTACGCATTAAACCGGTATGCAGGCAGTACGCATTGAACAGGTATGTAGGCTGTACGCATTGAACCGGTATGTAGGCAGTACGCATTAAACCGGTATGCTGGCAGTACGCATTCAACTGACCCACACAAGATCAAAGTCCTTGTAATGTTAAAAATGCCATCAGGTTGTCAGATTTATTTTCTGTGTCCGGATGCGAAGTAAACAACATCCCGTTTGATTTCCGTCAGTAACTATTACATTAACTTATTTTGAATAATTTGAGTTATTATTGCATCTATTTATTTTGAATAGTTTGAGAAACTATTGCATTAATTTATTTTGAATAGTTTGTTTATTTTTATTTTTTTAAAAGTTTCATTCTCTTGGAATATCATTTATTTGTCATTGCAGACAAAAAGTATCATTACACATTTGAACCCATTAGATTATCACACATTAGAACCCATTAGATTTTTACACATTAGAACCAATTAGATTATTACACATTAGAAACCATTAGATGATTATCACACATTAGAACCCATTAGATTATTACACATTATAACCCATTAGATTATTACACATTAGAACCCAGAAGAAAGTATTTTAAAGTAAGATAGCATCTGCATCAATTACACCAAAATTATGGCCATTATTCTTGGTGCCATATTAACATTATGAATGTCTAGGATTTTTGAAGGCAAATATAATGTATTGCTTCCTCATAAGAGATGCCATTTTGAAAACTACACTAGATGATGTTGCTTTGGATGTTATATGATAAATATTCTCATTTATTACCTTTTGTATATCAGATACCCATTTTATTTAACGTAGTCTCTCTTTCAGACTCAACAAAACATTACATCAGGAAATTAGCATATTTTTTGGTTTGCCATTTAATGAAAGTATTATTCGGGTGTCGTTCTTGACAATCCACTATTGGTACAATTCATTTGAAATTAAGATAATTTACAGATGGCCAGGATCTATTTTAAGATGAGGTATCTTTCAAATGACGATGAAAAATTATAAATCGAACATTCTCTCCTTGAGGTAAAATAGTTGTTTGTCACTAAACAAGACACTTGCTATTTCAGATGAATTACAGCTGATTCAACATAGATACAGTTTAGTCTGGAAATGTCTGGTTTAGGTGAATTACAGATGATCACATATAGATAGATACAGCTCAGCCTCAAAGTTTCTCAACAGATAATTGATCTCTACGATACACCTGCTGCAGTTTGGTCAACTTTTGAACAAATAATTCTTACGTCAGTGTATCTTGCGTTTTCCTTATCGGAAAACATCACATTAAAATGTACATATAGTCAAAGGTCGTCAAAGGTCCTATGTTCAATTCTAGCAAAATTCGTTGTACATATATCAAACAACAAGAAAACGTGTGTGTGACCATCCATTGCTTTACATATTTGATATTACAGAATTTAGTAATATAAGGAATTCACTGTATAATCTTATGTATAAATAATCATCAATCAGACATAGGGATTATTTTCTATTCACAAGTATACATATTTAATAATTAAAGCGTGTCCTATCATATTGTAAGTATAGGGAAAAACGTATCCTAATACAAGAATAAACGTATCTTATAATATTACAAGTATACGAAAAATACTTATATATATATCTGTATGTAATCACAATAGACATGGATCTGTGTTTACATGAATCTCTGTTCACACACATTAGATATAGATCTGTATGTAAACACAATAGACATGGATCTGTGTTTACATGAATCTGTGTTCACACACATTAGATAGAGATCTGTATGTAAACACAATAGACATGGATCTATGTTTACATCAATCTGTGTTCACACACATTAGATATGGATCTGTATGTAAACACAATAGACATGGATCTGTGTTTACATGAATCTGTGTTCACACACATTAGATTTAGATCTGTATGTAATCACAATAGACTTGGATCTGTGTTTACATGAACAGATTTCTATATAAACTAGCTTCATTTGTTTCTTCAATAAAATATTAATTATATATTCAAGTCAGAATCTGTAGTATTCATATTGATGAAATAGCATACAATATCACTTTCATTGAATTCGAATAGTCATATTTTGTCAGTGTTATATTATAGAGAATCATTCATTTTATTAGTCACCTGTGTTCCAGATTGTACAAAATCATTCATTCTTTGTTAAAGTCCCTTGTAGGTCAAATTGTACAAATTTGGCCGAGTGGTCTAAAGCGCTGTCCGTTACGGATCACTGCCATCTCACCTCTATCTGCGTGGGTTCGAGTCTAAGATTCGGCGAATGTGGATATGTGAGAGAGCTTGCCAGTAGCTTCTCGTTGGTCGGTGGTTCTTTCCGGTGATTTCCCGGTTTCTTCCTCCACCATTAATACTGGCCGCCATGTATAGCCTTTCCTGTGCTGAAAAATGGCGTTAAACCCCACAACAACAACAACAACAACAACAACAACAACAAATTCATTAATTCTTTGTTAGAGTCCCCTGAGGGTCAAATTGTACAAAATAATTCATTCTTTGTTAGAGTCCCCTGTAGGTCAAATTGTACAAAATCATTCATTTTTATTAGAGTCAAATTGTACAAAATTGTTTATTTTTTATTAGATTTCCTGCAGGCCAGACTATAAAATCATTCATTCTTTATTAGTCACCTGTGTGCCACACTGTACAAAATACTCAATCCTTTTTAGAGTCGCCTGTATACCACACTGTAAGAAATCATTAATTCTTTATTAGAGTCAGCTGTAGGTCAGACTGTACAAAATCATTCATTCTTTATTAGAATCACCCATACGTCTGACTGTACAAAATCATTCGTACTTTATTAGAATCACCTGTAGTTCAGAATGTACAAAATGTTAATTCTTTATTAGAGTCACCAGTAAGACACCCTATATAAAATTATTTTTTTTTATTAGAGTCAGTTGTAGATCAGACTGTACAAGAAATTTCATTCATTATTAGAGTCACCTGTAGGTCAGACTGTACAAAATATTCATTAAACTTTATCAGAGATTCTGTATGGACTTGTCGAGCCATTTACTTGAGGTGTACGCATACTTAATTGATAATTTCATAAAATAGCTATAATTAATAACAGCAATATTATTTTGTCCAACAATTAAACTGTGCAACAAACTTTCAAAATATGTTGTAACAAACCTATGGTATATGCTACTTATATTTTTGTCTCATTGTTTGATGTGTTTGTTGTATTTTAGTCATTATTTTGTTGGTCATTGGTAACCGGTGTTGGGAAGATATTTCTCAAACTGAGTAATTAATCATTTATTAGGTGTAAGTGTTATTCTAAACATTTCTCATGGGACTTTATGACAGCAAGGATTACTTTTGTAAACTGGCCCCCACAGAATTTAGTGATATAAGGAATTCACTGTATAATCTTATGTATAAATAATCATCAATCAGACATAGGGATTATTTTCTATTCACAAGTATACATATTTAATAATTAAAGCGTGTCCTATCATATTGTAAGTATAGGGAAAACGTATCCTAATATAATAATAAACGTATCTTATAATATTACAAGTATACGAAAAATACTTATCCTATCATATTATAAATATAGGGGAAAACGTGTCCTATCATATTACAAGTATAGGAAAAACGTATTATATCATATTGCAAGTGTAGGTAACAACTTCTCTCATCACACTACAAGTACAGGAAAACGTATCATATAATATTACTATAGGGAACATGAATGCAATCACACTACAAGTACAGGAAAACGTATCCTATAATATTACTATAGGGAACATGAATGCATTCACACTAAAAGTACAGGTAAAAATGAATCTTATAATATTACTATAGGGAACATGAATGCAATCACACTACAAGTACAGGAAAACGTATCCTATAATATTACTATAGGGAACATGAATGCAATCACACTAAAAGTACAGGTAAAAATGAATCTTATAATATTACTATAGGGAACATGAATGCAATCACATTACAAGTACAGGTAAAATGTATCCTATAATATTACTATAGGGAACATGAATGCAATCACACTACAAGAACAGGAAAACGTATCCTATAATATTACTATAGGGAACATGAATGCAATCACACTAAAAGTACAGGTAAAAATGAATCTTATAATATTACTATAGGGAACATGAATGCAATCACATTACAAGTACAGGTAAAATGTATCCTATAATATTACTATAGGGAACATGAATGCAATCACACTAAAAGTACAGGTAAAAATGAATCTTATAATATTACTATAGGGAACATGAATGCAATCACACTACAAGTACAGGAAAACGTATCCTATAATATTACTATAGGGAACATGAATGAAATCACACTACAAGTACAGGTAAAAAGTAAAAACGTATCCTATAATATTACTATAGGGAACATGAATGTAATCATATTAAAAGTACAGGAAAACGTATTCTTTAATTCGTACTACAAGTACAGGTAAAAACGTATCCTGTCATATTATAAGTAGGATAAAACGTACTCTTGTACTTCAAGCACTGGAAAAAACTAATCTTATACACTAAAAGTATATGGAGAAACTTATCGTAAACAAGTGTTAGCTGAAGGAAATTTTAATAGCATTACAACATTCGTATAGTCTATTTTATGTTTGATTCATATAATTAAAAATGTCTACGATTCCGAATTTTACGATAGAGAAACGAGTGAATAATTCCGTCAACCAGAACTGAGACTTCGACCAGTATGGCAAAATCAAGAACTAATATTACACATTTATTTTCGTCACTTCATGCACAAAAGTTTAACTCATACACAACCAGAAATCATCAGACAGTCCAGTATACTCCTGTGCTTCAACAATCATCAGACAGTTCAGTATACTCCTGTGCTTCAAGAAATCATCAGACAGTCCAGTATACTCCTGTGCTTCAACAATCATCAGACAGTCCAGTATACTCCTGTGCTTCAAGAAATCACCAGACTGTCCAGTATATTCCCGTGCTTCAAGAAATCACCAGACTGTCCAGTATACTCCTGTGCTTCAACAATCATCAGACAGTTCAGTATACTGCTGTGCTTCAACAATCATCAGACAGTTCAGTATACTGCTGTGCTTCAAGAAATCATCAGACAGTCCAGTATACTCCTGTGCTTCTAGAAATCATCAGACTGTCCAGTATACTCATGTGCTTCTAGAAATCAGCACAGTTCAGTATACTCCTGTGCTTCAACAATCATCAGACAGTTCAGTATACTGCTGTGCTTCAAGAAATCATCAGACAGTCCAGTATACTCCTGTGCTTCTAGAAATCAGCACAGTCCATTATACTCCTGTGCTTCAACAATCATCAGACAGTCCAGTATACTCCTGTGCTTCAAGAAATCATCAGACAGTCCAGTATACTCATGTGCTTCAAGAAATCACCAGACTGTCTAGTATACTGCTGTGCTTCTAGAAATCATCAGACAGTCCAGTATACTCCTGTGCTTCTAGAAATCAGCACAGTCCAGTATACTCCTGTGCTGCAACAATCATCAGACAATCCAGTATACTCCTGTGCTTCAAGAAATCATCAGACAGTCCAGTATACTCCTGTGCTTCAACAATCATCAGACAATCCAGTATACTCCTGTGCTTCAAGAAATCATCAGACAGTCCAGTATACTCATGTGCTTCAAGAAATCACCAGACAGTTCAGTATACTCCTCAGTATACTCCAGTGCTTCTAGAAATCATCAGACAGTCCAGTATACTCCTGTGCTTCAAGAAATCATCAGACAGTCCAGTATACTCCTGTGCTTCAAGAAATCACCAGACTGTCCAGTATACTGCTGTGCTTCTAGAAATCATCAGACAGTCCAGTATACTCCTGTGCTTCAAGAAATCATCAGACAGTCCAGTATACTGCTGTGCTTCTAGAAATCATCAGACAGTCCAGTATACTCCTGTGCTTCAAGAAATCATCAGACAGTTCAGTATACTGCTGTGCTTCTAGAAATCACCAGACAGTTCAGTATACTCCTGTGCTTCTAGAAATGAGCACAGTCCAGTATACTCCTGTGCTTAAAGAAACCAGATAGTCCACTAAGACTAGTAGCCGTGTATTTCAAGAAATCATCACAGTCCACTAAATCAAGTAGTATTGTACTTCAAGAAATCACAGTTCCGTATACTCATGTTCTTCAATAAATCATCAGACCGTAAACTAAGACGAGTACTCTTGTACTTAAAAGCATCAGACAGTCCCCTTAGACGATTACGATTTGCTACAAAATCAGACAGTCCACTAAATTCAAGAAATCATGTAGTCCAATAAGGTAGTAATAAACTATAGTAGTATTCCTGTACCTCACAAATTAAAAAGATGGGCCATTGCATAAGTGTATATTTCCTTTAATACGTCATTCAGAGTAAATGAGATGGGTAAAGTCTGTTTAATTTTGGGAATTTATATTGTATTTTGTTAAAGCTCGCTGGAGAATTCCAATCTGCGAGAGAGCACAACGATACTGGATTTTTTTCCACATAATTCTAATGACTCATTTACAAATGTAGTGTGTGATTTAATAGTGATCCAAATATAGTATTTTATACATTTCTTCTAATTTGATTAGATAAATACAAGAAATCAAACATTCCAATAAGATGGTACTCTTGTATCTTAAGAAATCAGACTAGATAAATACAATATTGAACAATATCTCTATAAAAATCACCTTAATATCAAAGCGAATATGCTCCTAATACACACCCGACACCCACCCACCCCAACAAAGAGTCATTTTAAAAATCGAAATATTAGTCAAGTTGCTAGAAAATGCAGTTAGGTCCGATTGTTGTTACTACATCTCTGATTATATTTCCTGTGCATAATGTTGGTTTTTAGACGTATAGTGTATAAATGAAGTACATAAATATCTGTTTATTCTGCTAAAAACATAATGTTAGCTTCTAACACATACCAGTTAATATTTTGGAGAATTTATCCAACATTTCTTGTCTTTGTATCATAGACAGATAGCATATAATGAACATCATTCCCACCATATTTGTCAGGTGTAGAAAATGTGAATGTATGTAACGCATGACATTCATGAAACTGTTACAAAATAACTTTGTGAATCAAATAATTAATAAAGGGTGAGAGGTACATGTGCCGTTCATCGATTCTGCAAACATGGGTCGTGCAGGTCCAACAAAAGTCATCATTCATTCCAGATTTTGTCTCCCGCAGTCGCCTGATGGTTTTTCATTGTTTAGATTGAGAAAATGTTGTTTATATAACGTGTTAATATGCGACTCGTCTCGGCTTGAGCGCCTCTGTCAGTATATGAATCAGATCTCAGGTGTTGATAGAGCTAAAGAAACGTGATACAGCTGTTGCCTTTACACTTGTTGTGCTTTGCAAACTCCATATTTTTCTCGATAAAGGAGCTGTTTACATGTTATTTTTAATATTATGATCCGGACCAATTGAAAACAAAGTTGATCGATATACGTACATCTGGACAGACACAACTGCGTTACTTAGGGAAAACTGGGCAGATCCTTTACGTCATGTACAAGAACTGGTCAGACCCATTAAGTTATATACAGAAAATTGGACAAACCAAAAAAGTTATATAGATAAACTTGGAAGAGTGCAGACACATGACGTTATATACAGAAAACTGGGCTGATCTACTAAGTAATATATGGATTGCTAAACCGACCCGTTATGTTATATATGTATGTATCCATCGTCTATTATACCGCCTAGTTAAAAACTAAAAACTTACTACGTTACGAATGTAATGAAGGCAATACATGTTGGATACGAAAGAGGTGAAATAAGAGTCTAATCTGATTTTATGATGAAGGAATTTAAAGATGAGAAAAGATGAAATGAACTGGGCATGATTTCTTTGACAGTGCGTACTATCATTTTGACAGTGCGTACTATCATTAAAGGCCTTCCTTTCTTCACTTTTACTCGTCATTTTATGACTCGATACTCCTTGTCTAAAACTTTACAAACAATGGCATCACTTCCGTTTATAAGATTATACATTTTTTTTATAAAACAACAATTGGGTTCTATTGTTTTAAAACAAATGTATTTAAGTATTCATCCATAGAGTGACATTTTTTCTAAGCAGTATAGTATATACAGAACATAATTCGGATTTCATGTAGATAGATGGTAGCAATACACACGCACACACACACACACACACACACACACACATATATATATATATATATATATATATATATATATATATATATATATATATATATATATATATATAAAATGTTGTAGGATTTAGCACCATTTTTCAGCACACGATAGGACATGGCGGCCAGTAGTAATGGTGGAGGAAGAACCCGGGAAAACTCCAGAAAGAACCACCGATCCACGATAAGCTGCTAATGGCAAGCTTTCTCACATACCCACATTAGCCGAATCTGAGACTCGAACCAACGCAGACAAAGGTGAGATGGCAATGATCCGTAACGGATATATATATATATATATATATATATATATATATATATATATATATATATATATATATATATATATATATATATATATATATATATATATATAAACATTCTCGCTGGCGTCTGCAGTTGATTCTAGAGCAATTATCAATTTCCACACATTAATCATTAGTAACGTATGAAAATTACGTCCAAAATATTAATAATCTGTCTTTTCAAATGAATTTACTACGATATACATTTTTATAACAATCCTTTCTGCTTTCTGCTGCCCACCCCCATGCATAACAAATAAACTACTCAGAAATGTGGAATGAGAGAGAAAAGGTATTTAGGCTCTATTAAAACCTTAAAATAGAAATTACACCAAGTAGCCGTCAAGAATATTTCACTTTCCTTGGGATCTATAAACAGTGTTTGTCAACGACACAAAAGTTCCAAGCTCTGTCGACATTATACCGTAAATTTCTTGGTTACGTGGTACACATACCGTGATGTATTTAATTTTAATCGTTGTTGTTCTTTCTTGAACATACTATAATGTTCTAAAACTCAATTATTATTAATTTAATATGAAAAGCCTCTCTCTCTCTCTCTCTCTCTCTCTCTCTCTCTCTCTCTCTCTCTCTCTCTCTCTCTCTCTCTCTCTCTCTCTCTCTCTCTCTCCCCCTCGGCGAATCATAATGACGTGACTTAACGGTAAATGACGATTTGACTTAACGGTAAATGCTGATGTAACTTAACGTAAAATGTGCAAGTAGTGTTATTCTTGATCATAGAAAATAAATTTCAGCTCGGAAAATAAATTTAGTTTAGGAAACTAAATTTAATCTAGGAAAATAAATTTAGTCGGAAAATAAATTATATGTAGAAAAAATACATTTAAACTAGGAAAATAAATATTATCTACGAAAATATATTTCAAGAAAGTAAAAATTATACAGGAAAATACATTAAATCACGAAAAATAAATTTGATCTAGGAAAATATATTTAATCAAAGAAAAATAAATGTTATCTAAGTAAGTAAATTTTATCTAGGAAATAAATTTATTCTAAGAAGATAAATTTAAACACAATATGAATCTTTTATTCCTCTGCATTCTCGATTAATTCTTTAATACTTTATTCCTTTCTAATGTCAAGGATTGAGACAATGCAGACGTTCTAGGTTGTCAAGAAATGGGAGATAAGATCAAGAATCGGTTTTTTGGTAAAGAATTCTATAATATTTACCATTTGTTTTTGTTTGTAACTATGTATGAACAAACCAAACTTCGTTGAAAGATATCAGGAAGAAAATGGGCATACCTTATTGTCTAACAACGGCTAAAAATGTTGATACATTTTGGCAAACTTTATTTGGTAACTCAAAGGCAAGGAATTAACCAAACCTCTCACTGAAGATAGGAATAATATCATTCTTTAATGCAGTCTTCTGGTAGTATTTACAATTCACCAAAAAGGACTAATAATTATTTTTATCGTCTCTATCAATGTATCAAGTCACCTGCGGCGTGTAGACTTAAATATAATTACTCAAGATAAAACTGAAGATTCGAATTGTTTGGGGAAAAAAAATCTAAAGATTTTCTTTAATACTTAGATCCTATGTGAATATTGTTGCAAGGTGGACTATATTGTTGTTGTAATTTCGTGTGAGCATTATTGCAAGGTGGACTTTATTGTTGTCTCAGAGTGGACATTATTGCTGTTACAATCTATTAAACTCATTGTTGCAAGGTAGACTTTATTGTTGTTGCAATCCATTGTACGCATTGTTGCAAGGTGGACTTCGTTGTTGTTGCAATAACGTGTAATCATTTATGCAAGGTGGAAAGTTTTTGTTGTTGTTATGAACATAAATTGTACATCTTGGATATTTTCTCACTGTTAAATCCACGTTTATGTTTTTGTTTCTTCTTTGATATTTTACCAATTAAAATATTAAATAGTCTACCAATTAGATTTTAATTTTCTGTTTATTAATTCATAAGTGTACCAAAGTGAGGATATACGTGTATCAAGGTGAGTACATACTTTAAAGATAATTTTGTCTTGTTTGCTGTTATTTGGACTCAGAGTGTGGTAATGGTCGCAAGTGGAATTAAAAGTTTTCTTTCAGTAAGTTAAGTAATACATTTCTGTAACATGTAATGGTGAGAAGAAAATCTGCACGTTTTTTCCCTAACAATAACGTCTGAACGTCGGGGAGACAAAACGACAGAAATTTTAAATGTTATCAGTTTGTTCAGCTAATATCCCAAATGTACTTGACACTATTATGTATATGTAATTTATATTCTGTGCTTCTTTTTCCCTGATTGACGGTACAGTTTTTGTTTACACGACTTTTGTTATTTTTTAAAAGATATTTAATAAAATTTAATTCAAGGCCTAACCTTTTTGTATTAGTCTAGAGTGTCCTTGAAGCGAACTTCTTGATAATATTTGATGAATTTTCCATTAGAACTGACACACATTCGGGACATTTTCTTGTGTCATATGTCAGGTGACAGTTTATATATAGAGTAGATAAAAGTTATTCTTTCCGTTTTAATATCAGTTTGCTGCAGCATTATTAGCTAAGTTCACATTTAATATGAGAGAAAACATTTATTTATATTATAACACACAAAATTAATGGATAGAGGGTAAAAGAGATCGATACAAGAAAAAAATGAAATAAACAGAGAAAGAACTCAATTCCACAATGTTTAAAACAAAGAAATACGTTTCTCTCTCCCCGTTTCTTTAATTAATTTCTTTTTCTTTTCGATGATATGTTCAGTCTAAAGAATAGAGATTCATGTGGAAATACGCTTGCGTTGTTTGTTATCTTGTACTTAATTATCCTCAAAAAATCATTTAATAGCGGTTTAGCTTTAGATCTTATAATAAATGAGTTTTAATTGATGAATATATGATTTTAAAATGATCATTTGTACAAGGAGAAAAATCGAATGTTTAGATGCAGACTATGGGTTGATTGAATACATACCAAAAAAAAGATAATACATAGGACAAGGCGACAGACTGCGGGCTGCTTGAGTATGTAACGTAAGAACATAAATATTTGGTAAGGCGACAGACTGTAGAGTGGTTGGGTATGCAAAAAAAGATAACATCCTTGACATGGCGACAGACTTGGGGGTGGTTGGGTATGCTAAGATAGAACATAAAACTCTTGACATGGCGACAGACTGTGTGGTGGTTGGGTATGCAAAGAAAGAACATAACACCCTTGACAAGGCGATAGACTGTGGGTTGGATGGGTATGCAAGAAAAGATAACATCCTTGACATGGCGACAGACTTTGCGGTGGTTGGGTACGTAAAGTAAGAACATAACGCTATTAACAAAGAGACTGTGAGGTACTTGGGCAAGAATTGAAAACCGTCAATCATGTCTGAGAAAAGAAGTGAGAGGTATCATCAATGACTTCGGTTACTGGATCGATCAACCGGCAATTTATTCTCTGGAGATATGATTGCGTAAAGAACTTCAAGCAAAAAGTTTGATAAGTTATTTGCAGCCTGAAGAATTATCATTTAAACAAATATTCCGTGAAACAAACCAAACCTTGCGGCATTTAAATAATGAAGCCTTCAAAGACTTCGAAAAGATAAGGTCTTTGCTCGTTGCAAATGGGAATAGTCAATTATCTTATCATCTACTCCCAACGGGAGCCACCAGGCAGGCAGGCATGCTCGTATCAAATTGAGCACGGAGTGCAGAGCTTGTGTTACAAATTAATGACCTTTCCAACTTCTTCTTCAGCTTTAATCAGGATAGATTTCATGGTCAATTACACGAAAATCTGCAAGTGCCTTTAACTACAGGACTTTATTCAACGATGGTAGCAGAACTTCAGGTCCACATATATTTGCAAGAAAGTTGTATGAAGGTGTCGAGCTAACCATTGCAAAGCTACAGGTACGGGTTCAGATAATGCGTTTCTGTTCCGTATAGACACTGCTGTTTGATGCATTGCATCGTAGTTTTCAGACCTAACATAAACAGAGTTCAAGAAATTTAATTTGGATGGAAATTACATTAATTGAGTTATTGATATTTTATATATATCATTCTTTTTAGCCGTAAAATGGACCATGCTTTGATTCTGGACCCATACTGGTGGTTATTCTTACACAATAACTTACTGCATCATGACTGCATTAACTCAACCAACTCAACTAAAGAATGTACAGTGCATACGACTTTTCTTGTAGACACAAAACGACAATAATCCATATTGTGGAAATAAGGAAATAATAATTTGCTTTCTGCAGACATCATATTTAAAGTATAATTGGACGTTTATAATTTATCAATATACGCCATATTTAAAGCATTGTTTTATGGTGCTTGTTATTGTTGATGGTGTAGAGTTTAACGACATTTCAGCACAAGATTCGTGGTAAACCACAGTAAAAACCACCGACCCAGGCATTCTCATCTATTAACGTTAGCCGAGCCTGAAACTCGAACTCATGCCGACAGAGGTGTGATGGCAGTGATCCGGAACGGTGAGAGATTTGGACCACTCTGCCACAAGGGGCCCCTGGATGGTGCAAATTTGTCAATATATACCATACTTAAAGAATTATTGGATGGTGCTAGTTGTCAATATATACCATACTTGAAGCATTATTGGATGATGCTAGTTGTCAATATATGCCATACTTGAAGCATTATTGGATGGTGCTAATTGTCAATATATACCATACTTAAAGAATTATTGGATGGTGCTAATTGTCAATATATACCATACTTGAAGAATTATTGGATGGTGCTAATTGTCAATATATACCATACTTAAAGAATTATTGGATGGTGCTAATTGTCAATATATACCATACTTAAAGAATTATTGGATGGTGCTAATTGTCAATATATACCATACTTAAAGAATTATTGGATGGTGCTAATTGTCAATATATACCATACTTAAAGAATTATTGGATGATGCTAATTGTCAATATATACCATACTTAAAGAATTATTGGATGGTGCTAATTGTCAATATATGCCATACTTGAAGTATTATTGGATGGTGCTATTTGTCAATATATGCCATACTTAAAGCATTATTGGATGGTGCTAGTTGTCAATATATGCCATACTTGAAGCATTATTGGATGGTGCTAATTGTCAATAGATATCTAACTTTTATATCATTTACTTTTTTTAATATATGAAACTCGAGATTTGTCTCTACTTCCGAAGTAATAATGAATGAAAACGGCTATATTGAAAAAATTCTAACACGATGTAAGCAACATAAACCCCACCACCACCACCACCACCATCACCACAAACAAACATGTTAAGCATAAAGGAGGGTCATGAAATCTGGTAACATGAAATTTCCTTGTAGGATAAATGGGCCTAGCAACAGTTATGAAATTTCCAAATATACTGGTTGCAAGAAATATGAATAAGGTTGTAAAAGAAAAGTAAATTTTATTTGCTTAAGTTATAATAAAATTTAGGCTGCTTGATATGCATGTGGGTCTTACTGCTTCAAACTCACTTTAGTAAGTTAAAATAAATGACAGACAATATATTCTTCAATTTAACAAAAATCTATAGTTACTATACGGTACACATCACTACTTTACACGTGTTCTGCTATGTAACAGGATCGGTACTCACAAAACCGTGAATGTCACTACGTAACACGTGTTCTGCTATGTAACAGGACCGGTACTCACCAGACTGTGAATGTTACTATGTAACACGTGTTCTGCTATGTAACAGGACCGGTGCTCACAAGACCGTGAATGTCACTATGTAACACGTGTTCTGCCGTGCAACATGGCCAGGACTTACTATACGGTAAATATCAGTACCTTACACGTGTTCTGTCATAAAATAGGGCCGGTAGTTTCTCTAAGGTAAATATGACTACCTTACATGTGTTTGACATGTAACAGGGCCGGTAGTTTTTCTATGGTATATATCAGTACCTTACACGTGTTCTGCTATGTAACAGGGCCGGTAGTTTTTCTATGGTAAATATCAGTACCTTACACGTGTTCTGCCATGTAACAGGGCCGGTAGTTTTTCTAAAGTAAATATCAGTACCTTACACATGTTCTGCCATGTAACAGGGCCGGTAGTTTTTCTATGGTAAATATCAGTACCTTACACGTGTTCTGCCATGTAACAGGGCCGGGAGTTTTTCTATGGTAAATATCAGTACCTTACACGTGTTCTGCCATGTAACAGGGCCGGTAGTTTTTCTATGGTAAATATCAGTACCTTACACATGTTCTGCCATGTAACAGGGCCGGGAGTTTTTCTATGGTAAATATCACCATCTAACACGTGTTCTGCCATGTAACAGGGCCGGGAGTTTCTCTAAGGTAAATATGACTACCTTACATGTGTTTGACATGTAACAGGGCCGGTAGTTTTTCTATGGTAAATATCAGTACCTTACACGTGTTCTGCCATGTAACAGGGCCGGTAGTTTTTCTAAAGTAAATATCAGTACCTTACACATGTTCTGCCATGTAACAGGGCCGGTAGTTTTTCTATGGTAAATATCAGTACCTTACACGTGTTCTGCCATGTAACAGGGCCGGGAGTTTTTCTATGGTAAATATCAGTACCTTACACGTGTTCTGCCATGTAACAGGGCCGGTAGTTTTTCTATGGTAAATATCACTATCTAACACGTGTTCTGCCATGTACAATTGATTGGTGGACACTCTTCAGTAAATATCACAATTAGTTATTTTTATACAGTGTCAAAATGATCGGTGGTCACTCCACGTTAAATATTATAATTAACACAGATGCTTGAAATTCATATTGTCTATGCTAACACAAGGCAACAAACGTACAGTTCATCATTTTATAAAATCTCATCGTGATCTGATCTATAACCAAAAAATCGTGTATGTGTTTTACAAATATATTTTACTTCATGTACCTATTACCTTTAGACAGGGCCGACAAGGGTTGGGGGAGAGGCACAAGTATTTCTTACCCAAGGGCACGTAATCGCTCTCTAGGGCCCTGCATTATAGTCGGTCGTTCAAACATAAATATTTATATATAAATCATATACGTATTCTTGTGAAATGGGACACACTAATCACATCACCTTAACCTGGAAAATAGCGATGAAAGAACTCGTATCGTTAGCAGAAATTTTAAAATGTAGAAAGACATTGATTAATTTCCTGAACTTGAAGCAAGAGATAAGGTAAATTCTCCATTCTTGTTACGATACCCACATGCATGATTATGAATGTGTTGGCTTCACCACACACGTCGTGTGTAGGATACTTAATATGAAACGAGACAGGTTATACATTCAAGGTTTTTACAAATATCTTGTTGGTGTGTAGCAAGCTTAAAAAAATTAATTTTATTATTGTTTATCCTGAAATTTATTTATATAGAAGTTTTTTATGCAAATTAGGAACAAATGTATTTTTCTTGATTATTTTAGTGATCCATTTAATCAAGCACAGGAATGTTTACCTCCTTATGTCGATCCATATCATGCTAATAATGGTGTCACTATCCATCTCGATTTTAAGTAGACCAAAATACAAATATTTTTCAAACTGACGTAGAGAGCGCGACTAGAAAGTTAAAAGGTTGCTGGGCGGAGCTATGCGCCCATGAATGTTGTTTTTGTGTATTGAAGAATCAAGGTTGTGAATTTTTTTAGCGATGAAGAATAAATTCAATTACATTGCTGTTGTGATGCATTTTAGTATTAAAACTTAGGTACTTAAAGAAAATGATATGAAAAGATTACTTCATTTGAATGGCAAAATACGAACTCGTTTTATTTTAAAAATGCTGCATTCCACAAGGCCATGAAGTATTTCATATTTTCTGATACAAATGCAGTAACATATAATTCCTCGTCAAGCTAAATGTATGCATATTTGCATTTTAAATTTCTCCATGCTAAACGTATGCATATTTACATTTTAAATTTCTCCATGCTAAATGTATGCATATTTACATTTTAAATTTCTCCATGCTAAATGTATGCATATTTACATTTTAAATTTCTCCATGCTAAATGTATGCATATTTACATTTTAAATTTCTCCATGCTAAATGTATGCATATTTACATTTTAAATTTCTCTATGCTAAATGTATGCATATTTACATTTTAAATTTCTCCATGCTAAATGTATGCATATTTACATTTTAAATTTCTCCATGCTAAATGTATGCATATTTACATTTTAAATTTCTCCATGCTAAATGTATGCATATTTACATTTTAAATTTCTCCATGCTAAATGTATGCATATTTACATTTTAAATTTCTCCATGCTAAATGTATGCATATTTACATTTTAAATTTCTCCATGCTAAATGTATGCATATTTACATTTTAAATTTCTCCATGCTAAATGTATGCATATTTACATTTTAAATTTCTCCATGCTAAATGTATGCATATTTGCATTTTACATTTCTCCATGCTAAATGTATGCATATTTGCATTTTAAATTTCTCCATGCTAAATGTATGCATATTTACATTTTAAATTTCTCCATGCTAAATGTATGCATATTTACATTTTAAATTTCTCCATGCTAAATGTATGCATATTTACATTTTAAATTTCTCCATGCTAAATGTATGCATATTTACATTTTAAATTTCTCCATGCTAAATGTATGCACATTTCCATTTTAAATTTCTCCATGCTAAATGTATGCATATTTACATTTCTCCATGCTAAATGTATGCATATTTACATTTTAAATTTCTCTATGCTAAATGTATGCATATTTGCATTTTAAATTTCTCCATGCTAAATGTATGCATATTTACATTTTAAATTTCTCTATGCTAAATGTATGCATATTTACATTTTAAATTTCTCCATGTTAAATGTATGCATATTTACATTTTAAATTTCTCCATGCTAAATGTATGCATATTTACATTTTAAATTTCTCCATGCTAAATGTATGCATATTTACATTTTAAATTTCTCCATGCTAAATGTATGCATATTTACATTTTAAATTTCTCCATGCTAAATGTATGCATATTTACATTTTAAATTTCTCCATGCTAAATGTATGCATATTTACATTTTAAATTTCTCCATGCTAAATGTATGCATATTTGCATTTTCAATTTCTCTATGCTAAATGTATGCATATTTGCATTTTAAATTTCTCCATGCTAAATGTATGCATATTTACATTTTAAATTTCTCCAAGCTAAATGTATGCATATTTCCATTTTAAATTTCTCCATGCTAAATGTATGCATATTTACATTTTAAATTTCTCTATGCTAAATGTATGCATATTTACATTTTAAATTTCTCCATGCTAAATGTATGCATATTTACATTTTAAATTTCTCCATGCTAAATGTATGCATATTTACATTTTAAATTTCTCCATGCTAAATGTATGCATATTTACATTTTAAATTTCTCCATGCTAAATGTATGCATATTTACATTTTAAATTTCTCCATGCTAAATGTATGCATATTTCCATTTTAAATTTCTCCATGCTAAATGTATGCATATTTACATTTTAAATTTCTCCATGCTAAATGTATGCATATTTACATTTTAAATTTCTCCATGATAAATTTATGCATATTTACATTTTAAATTTCTCCATGTTAAATGTATGCATATTTACATTTTAAATTTCTCCATGCTAAATGTATGCATATTTCCATTTTAAATTTCTCCATGCTAAATGTATGCATAGTTACATTTTAAATTTCTCCATGCTAAATGTATGCATATTTACATTTTAAATTTCTCCATGCTAAATGTATGCATATTTACATTTTAAATTTCTCTATGCTAAATGTATGCATATTTACATTTTAAATTTCTCGTCAAGCTAAATGTATGCATATTTACATTTTAAATTTCTCCATGATAAATTTATGCATATTTACATTTTAAATTTCTCCAAGCTAAATGTATGCATATTTACATTTTAAATTTCTCCATGCTAAATGTATGCATATTTACATTTTAAATTTCTCCATGCTAAATGTATGCATATTTACATTTTAAATTTCTCCATGCTAAATGTATGCATATTTACATTTTAAATTTCTCCATGCTAAATGTATGCATATTTACATTTTAAATTTCTCCATGCTAAATGTATGCATATTTACATTTTAAATTTCTCCATGCTAAATGTATATATTACATTTAAATTCTCATGCTAACTGTATGCATATTTACATTTTAAATTTCTCCATGCTAAATGTATGCATATTTACATTTTAAATTTCTCCATGCTAAATGTATGCATATTTACATTTTAAATTTCTCCATGCTAAATGTATGCATATTTACATTTTAAATTTCTCGTCATGCTAAATGTATGCATATTTACATTTTAAATTTCTCGTCAAGCTAAATGTATGCATATTTACATTTTAAATTTCTCCATGCTAAATGTATGCATATTTGCATTTTAAATTTCTCCATGCTAAATGTATGCATATTTACATTTTAAATTTCTCCATGCTAAATGTATGCATATTTACATTTTAAATTTCTCGTCAAGCTAAATGTATGCATATTTACATTTTAAATTTCTCCATGCTAAATGTATGCATATTTGCATTTTAAATTTCTCCATGCTAAATGTATGCATATTTACATTTTAAATTTCTCCATGCTAAATGTATGCATATTTACATTTTAAATTTCTCCATGCTAAATGTATGCATATTTCCATTTTAAATTTCTCCGTGCTAAATGTATGCATATTTGCATTTTAAATTTCTCGTCATGCTAAATGTATGCATATTTACATTTTAAATTTCTCGTCATGCTAAATGTATGCATATTTACATTTTAAATTTCTTTATGCTAAATGTATGCATATTTACATTTTAAATTTCTCGTCATGCTAAATGTATGCATATTTACATTTTAAATTTCTCCATGCTAAATGTATGCATATTTGCATTTTAAATTTCTCCATGCTAAATGTATGCATATTTGCATTTTAAATTTCTCCATGCTAAATGTATGCATATTTACATTTTAAATTTCTCCATGCTAAATATATGCATATTTACATTTTAAATTTCTCCATGCTAAATGTATGCATATTTACATTTTAAATTTCTCCGTGCTAAATGTATGCATATTTGCATTTTAAATTTCTCGTCATGCTAAATGTATGCATATTTACATTTTAAATTTCTCGTCATGCTAAATGTATGCATATTTACATTTTAAATTTCTTTATGCTAAATGTATGCATATTTGCATTTTCAATTTCTCTATGCTAAATGTATGCATATTTGCATTTTAAATTTCTCCATGCTAAATGTATGCATATTTACATTTTAAATTTCTCCATGCTAAATGTATGCATATTTACATTTTAAATTTCTCGTCAAGCTAAATGTATGCATATTTACATTTTCAATTTCTCTATGCTAAATGTATGCATATTTGCATTTTAAATTTCTCCATGCTAAATGTATCCATATTTACATTTTAAATTTCTCCATGCTAAATGTATGCATATTTACATTTTAAATTTCTCCATGCTAAATGTATGCATATTTACATTTTAAATTTCTCCGTGCTAAATGTATGCATATTTGCATTTTAAATTTCTCCATGCTAAATGTATGCATATTTACATTTTAAATTTCTCCATGCTAAATGTATGCATATTTACATTTTAAATTTCTTTATGCTAAATGTATGCATATTTACATTTTAAATTTCTCGTCATGCTAAATGTATGCATATTTACATTTTAAATTTCTCCATGCTAAATGTATGCATATTTGCATTTTAAATTTCTCCATGCTAAATGTATGCATATTTACATTTTAAATTTCTCCATGCTAAATGTATGCATATTTACATTTTAAATTTCTCCATGCTAAATGTATGCATATTTACATTTTAAATTTCTCCGTGCTAAATGTATGCATATTTGCATTTTAAATTTCTCGTCATGCTAAATGTATGCATATTTCCATTTTAAATTTCTCGTCATGCTAAATGTATGCATATTTACATTTTAAATTTCTTTATGCTAAATGTATGCATATTTGCATTTTCAATTTCTCTATGCTAAATGTATGCATATTTGCATTTTAAATTTCTCCATGCTAAATGTATGCATATTTACATTTTAAATTTCTCCATGCTAAATGTATGCATATTTACATTTTAAATTTCTCGTCAAGCTAAATGTATGCATATTTACATTTTCAATTTCTCTATGCTAAATGTATGCATATTTGCATTTTAAATTTCTCCATGCTAAATGTATGCATATTTACATTTTAAATTTCTCCATGCTAAATGTATGCATATTTACATTTTAAATTTCTCCATGCTAAATGTATGCATATTTACATTTTAAATTTCCCCATTTTAAAAGATATTGCTGTAAGAATGATTAAAATAATTAGAAAGGTTTTAATGCATACCGCTTTTGTTTACATAAATGTTTAATTTTTGCTGACTCACCCAAATTTCGATGAAAACAAATCTTTTAGACGATACTGAGACAATTAGGAAAGTCAAATACTTTATTCGGCAATCCAGCATATACTCAGCTTGCCATAAAATTATTTATTTCCGCAGCCTCTTCCCCAAGTGAATAAATATTTTGTCTTTTCTGGCTCACGTTTCATTTTCAAAACTAACCCTTTAGAATTTTGTAGGAAAAGTGCGGAAGGTTTTTGTAGCATATAGGCATTCACTCAACAAATGCACAGGAATATGGAATTTCTCGCGCACATCATTTTCA
>JAEAOA010001888.1:0-140000 GCA_016746295.1 Potamilus streckersoni | reverse complement strand
TTGATTAATATTTTAAGTTGTAAACAAAACCATGTCTTTTATCAAATATTTGTAAATAACATTTAAAAAAGCCAGTACGCCAAGAATTCCAAGAAGGTTACAATGATCTGAATATTTAATATATAATAATAGAGACATATTAGTTATGTAATATGTTGTTTACAAAATAATGTCACTAGTCAGGTAAGCTCACAACTCAATTACTGACGAATATCAATTGTACAATATATATATATATATATATATATATATATATATATATATATATATATATATATATATATATATATATATATATATATATATATATATATATATATATAAAACATATAATGATGGATAAAAACCAACAAACAATACAAATTAAATATACAAATATATACTAGTAAGCGCAGTCTAAAAATTGTGTTAAATCATTTTATGTCGATTACGAGTACCCACAATGTATTCTCCTGAAATCACGCTTTAGTCGAAAGAGGGCAAGCGTTGTCAGATAATAAACTATTGCCTAGCATGACAATGTAAAATAATTCTTAAGTAAATTTTCAGGATATGCACGTAAAAATTCAAGTGTTTCAAGTTTATAAGAAACAGATAAACTAAGATTTAATGTTAAAAACCATTCGCACTTTGGAAATATTTTTGCTGAAAGAAAAGATGGCTATTTTACCTACAAAACTATTCATATACCAATTTCCTCTTTTCCACAAATATAACGATAAATGCCTAGCTCCTTGTCAGAGTTTTTTTGTATTCTTTTCCCTAGTTTTAGCCTAAGCCATACAATCGAATCCACAAAGAATGTGGCCCAAACCCAAATGTTACAATATGAGCTTGATTTCCCACCAATACATTAAAACTAAGGCAAAAACTCCGACATATATATTTCAGTTAAAACAATTTCATTAATTTTGTAGAAGACTGAGCTTGATCAAAGGAAATTCCTTTTCGCTCTTGATTTGACAATTGCACACTTGGGCAGATAAAAAAATTAAAAATAAGAAGATCAAAAAATTATTTTGAAGATATATGACTTTTATATAACTAAATCAATGATTATGTCATTCTCAACGTTTATAGAACAACTGACGCAAGTTTAAATGTTTATATCACTACCAACATAATTACAAAACAACTTATGCCATTTGAGATTTTTAAGGACATGACGATCTTAGCTAATTCTGAAATAGGTCATGATAGCTAAATAATAATATTATCTTTGGTATATCCACCATCTAAGATGAACATCACTTTACCTTTGGTATACCAACCATTTGAGATGAATATAATAATAATAATAATAATAATAATAATAATAATAATAATAATAATAATAATAATAATAATAATAATAATAATAATAATAATGATGATGATGATGATGATGATGATGATGATGATGATGATGATGATGATGAAAATGAGAAGAAGAAGAAGAAGAAGAAGAAGAAGAAGAAGAAGAAGAAGAAGATGATGATGATGATGATGATGATGATGATGATGATGATGATGATGATGAATTTTTCTTTAACGAGAATAACACATTCGGTAATGACTGACCCATTTGCCATGTGGTCCTCAGTTTTCGTAATTGGCTATGTTAAAAAAAATTACATGTTTATGCACATAATCGGGTATCGTCCCACACTCATTCACATAATCGGGTAACGTCTCACACTCATTCATACATATTTAACATGAATGACTACGTGTGACTAAACTGGAAATCATATTCACATATGAACAATATTCTATACACAGGTAAATACATTCAACATAAGTCGTATGTATATATATATATATATATATATATATATATATATATATATATATATATATATATATATATATATATATATATATATATATATACACCAACCATTTGAGAGGAATATTACGTTATCTTTGGCATACCCATCATTTGAGAGAAATATCACTTTATTTTTGGCATGCCCACCATTTGAGAGGAACATTACTTTATCTTTGGCATACCCACCATTTGAGAGGAATATCACTATATCTTTGGCATACCCACCATTTGAGAGGAATATCACTATATCTTTGGCATGCCCACCATTTGAGAGGAATATCACTATATCTTTGGCATACCCACCATTTGAGAGGAATATCACTATATCTTTGGCATACCCACCATTTGAGAGGAACATTACTTTATCTTTGGCATACCCACCATTTGAGAGGAATATCACATTATCTTTGGCATACCCCCCATTTGAGAGGAATATCACATTATCTTTGGCATACCCATCATTTGAGAGAAATATCACTTTATTTTTGGCATGCCCACCATTTGAGAGGAATATCACTATATCTTTGGCATACCCACCATTTGAGAGGAACATTACTTTATCTTTGGCATACCCACCATTTGAGAGGAATATCACTATATCTTTGGCATACCCACCATTTGAGAGGAATATCACTATATCTTTGGCATGCCCACCATTTGAGAGGAATATCACTATATCTTTGGCATACCCACCATTTGAGAGGAATATCACTATATCTTTGGCATACCCACCATTTGAGAGGAACATTACTTTATCTTTAGCATACCCACCATTTGAGAGGAATATCACATTATCTTTTGCATACCCCCCATTTGAGAGGAATATCACATTATCTTTGGCATACCCATCATTTGAGAGAAATATCACTTTATTTTTGGCATGCCCACCATTTGAGAGGAATATCACTATATCTTTGGCATACCCACCATTTGAGAGGAACATTACTTTATCTTTGGCATACCCACCATTTGAGAGGAATATCACTTTATCTTTGGCATGCCCACCATTTGAGAGGAATATCACTTTATCTTTGGCATACCCACCATTTGAGAGGAATATCACTTTATCTTTGGCATACCCATAATTTGAGAGAAAAGTCACTTTATCTTTGGCATACCCACCATTTGAGAGGAATATGATTTGCATCTTTAGTAGTCGCCCAACGGTGCAATATTGTTGTAGAGAGAATCACATTTTGTGTTTCTGCCTGGAATTGTGTCAAAGGCCAACGTAATCTATAAAAGTATTATAAGTAATTTGAATTGTCTATTTTGACAGATTACTTGCTTTGTTTAGTATTAGAGAGTGTCAGAAGAAGATTGATGAGCGCACGAACATAATGAATGCTATAAATATCCTAACATTAAAAAGAAAGTAGAGAAAGTGCTATAACGTTAGATAAAATGTCACCGAAAACATAATGTTCCAAAACTATAATTTCATTAATACTCTAAACATGTGCCTGTTAGCTTTCGGTCAGATTGCATCAAAGAATTGGCTGTGAATGTGTAGAGTCGACGAGTCTTTGATCACGCATCAACAGATGGCTCTTTCTGATTTCCCAAAACATTCAACAGGTTCTTGACAGGTCTGAATATGCTATTTTAGTACGTCTCGATGGCTTTTTGAGAGCATGTGATAATCATAAGGTATTTTCACGGTTATTTCCATGATAATTTGATTCCAATTTCTCACTTCTTTTTTTGTATCGACTAAAAGCCACAAGCTATTCTTTATAGTTTTTCAAAGGTTGCAATTTTATCTCGCAACTAACAATATAGTCACAGTTAACTGTGTCTCTTTTAAACGCAAATATAAAACAGAGAAAGTAAAATAAAGATAATCATTACTTAAAATATAGCACGTACAGAAAACAATCCATCAGTGCATGAATGAAGATTTGGAACCTTACCTTTAAGCTTTAGAGCTGATAGCCAATTATGATTGACATTCGTTACTAAAAGAACAAAATGTATGGGAATATTTCTTTCTCATTCACGATTTTCACGTTGTTAAAATGTTCTCTTTCATACAAGATTTTCACATTGTTTAACTGTCCTCTCTTTTGCAAGATTTTCACATTGTTTTAAGGTCCTCTCTTATGTGCAAAGTTTTTACATTGTTAAACGTTCTCTTTCGTGCAAGGTTTTCACAATGCTTAAAGGTCCTCTCTTATTCAAAGCTGTTGAAAGGCCTGTCTCATATGCAGTGTTTATACATTGTTATGCTTTCTTTCGTTCAATGTTTTAATATTGTTTAAAGTTCCTCATGTGTTCATATTGTTTAAAGGTTCTCTCTTGTGCAGTGTTTTTAAATTGGCAACTGTTCTTCTTCGTGCAAGGTTTTTACATTGCCTAAAGGATCCCCCTCTAATGTAAAATTGTTGAAAGGTCTTCTTTTATGCAATGTTTATACATTGTTAAATGTTTCGTTTATGCAAGGTTTTCACATCGATTAAAGGTCCTCTCTTTTGCAAGGCGTTTACACTTTTAAAAGGTCATCTGTCATCTGTCACGCAAGATGTTCATATTGTTGTAAGATCATCTCTAATGTAGATGTTCATATTGTTGTAAGATCATTTCTAATGCAATTGTACAATGTTGAATGCGTCATTTTAAATATTTGATAGTGAAATACCTGTTATTCATATTTGATAGCGTATTCCCCATTCTATATATTTACTTGAGAAACCTCTCCAGGGGAACAAAAAACACCATTTAAGTTAAAATACATTGGATTTTATGTCTTTCAACTAAAATATTTGAACTAGCATCCAGATTGACAACAGCACGACTCCCCGAGTACAAATGTTACATTATCTAACCATATGATAACTATAATTGTGGTTGTTGCTGCTGACAATCCTTTTCAAATACATCTCAGTTTAAGACTGGTTGTTATTCACCATCAAATGCTCACGAATTACATCACGTATCACACAAACATATATATGTACTAGATTCACATCAAGTATCACAGACAGATCTATGTACTAGATTCACATAAAGTATCACAGACAGATCTATGTACTAGATTCACATAAAGTATCACACAAACATATATATGTACTAGATTCACATCAAGTATCACAGACAGATCTATGTGCTAGATTCACATCAAGTATCACATACAGATCTATGTACTAGATTCACATCAAGTATCACACAGACAGATCTATGTACTAGATTCACATCAAGTATCACACAGACAGATCTATGTACTAGATTCACATCAAGTATCACACAGACAGATCTATGTACTAGATTCACATCAAGTATCACAGACAGATCTATGTACTAGAATCATATCATGTATCACAGACAGATCTACGTACTAGATTCACATCAAGTATCACACAGACAGATCTATGTACTAGAATCAGATCAAGTATCACTCAGACAGATCTATATATTAGAATCACATCAAGTATCACAGACAGATCTATGTACTAGAGTCACATCAAGTATTACACAGACAGATCTATGTACTAGATTCACATCAAGTATCACACAGACAGATCTATGTACTAGATTCACATCAAGTATCACAGACAGATCTATGTGCTAGATTCACATCAAGTATCACAGACAGATCTATGTGCTAGATTCACATCAAGTATCACACAGACAGATCTATGTGCTAGATTCACATCAAGTATCACACAGACAGATCTATGTACTAGATTCACATCAAGTATCATACAGAGAGATCTATGTACTAGAATCATATCATGTATCACAGACAGATCTACGTACTAGATTCACATCAAGTATCACACAGACAGATATATGCACTAGATTCACATCAAGTATCACAGACAGATCTATGTACTAGATTCACATCAAGTATCACAGACAGATCTATGTATTAGAATCACATCAAGTATCACAGACAGATCTACGTACTAGTTTCACATCAAGTATTACACAGACAAATCTATATACTAGATTCACATCAAGTATCACACAGACAAATCTATGTACTAGATTCACATCAAGTATCACACAAACATATATTTGTACTAATCCTCATAATGTGGCTACTAATAAATATTGCTTTGACATTTAGATACCAAAGAAGGCTATAACATAATTACAAAACTGAGGACCTCACGACAGATGGGTCAGTCATGACCAATGTGTTATCCTTGTTAAAGAAATATGTTTATTTATATATGTATGTATTTATTTATTCATTCATTTATTTATTTATTTTTTGTTTATTTATTTATTTATTTTTTTATTTATTTATTTATTTATTATTATTATTATTATTATTATTATTATTATTATTATTATTATTATTATTATTATTATTATTATTATTATTATTATTATTATAACAACACTATTTGGGAGATAGCGACTTCTGTAATATGATCACTATGATTCGAATGGGGAACTTGCCAATCAAAGGTAACATGGGAAGATATAAAAGTATTCGCTATGAGGAAAGATTGCATTAAATTTGTAACGTTAACAAAGAAAATAAATTTTATTTTATTACTGCTTGTCCGCTATATAGAGAATTCCGAAGAAAATATTTACCCACCTTTATAAAAATCTAACGTCAGAAACATTTTGGTCTTTTATATAAATTATACTTTTTAAAAATTCTGATGACTAATTTAGTAATGTTTACCGATATCACAAAAAATCTTGCTCCATGCAGGTTTTCAGGTTTCTCTTTAAATTCGTATGTGTGAATACTATGTAATATGTGCATGTATCTCATCCAATTCGAAAAATACAATAATAATTACTTCCAATACATACGATATTCTTTTGTTACCCACTATAACATCTGTTTGTACCGTATGATATATAGATATATATCACAGGCCAGTCCCCTGCATAACAAACAAAAATGATTGATGATGATGATGCTGATGATGCTGATGATGATGATGATGATGATGATGATGCTGATGATGATGATGGTTATTATGATCATTATTAAAATTATTATTATTATTATTATTATTATTATTATTATTATTATTATTATTATTATTATTATTATTATTATTATTATTTTATTTTTTTTAAATATTGTCAATATTCATATTTGGTATATAATTGCTACAGTTCCAGTAGGAGTATAAATTTGTAGCGTAACAGAACTAGATAGGCAAATGAAATTACAAATTGTTTTGATGATTGTAGGATCATCCAAGCGAAATTTAATTTGTTCTGACAAGACATTGCTTATAATATATTACCCATGTTAAATTATGAAGACAATACCTCCATGTTGTAATCTTCTATGCAATTCCATGGAACTTACACAGAAAATCTCTGGATTCAGCTATAAATTTTCTTGCTTTTATTATATTGTGGTACTTATAAAAACAACCGTTGATACAAAACAACGGATCAAATAACTGTATCTATTTACATATGCATGTATGAGTGCTTTTATTTATACGTATGTGCATGAGTGTTTTTTTTTTTACTTATGTGTTCATGAATGCTTTTATTTACATATGTGCGTATGAGTTCTTTTATTTACATATGTGTGTATGAGTACTTTTTTTGCATATGTGTATATGAATGTTTTTATTTACATATGTGTGCATGAGTGCTTTTATTTGCATGTGTGTAAGAGTGTTTTTATTTGCATATGTATGTACGAGTGCTTATATTTACATGTGTGCGTATGAGTGCTTTTATTTACATATGTGTGTATGAGTACTTTTATTTACATATGTGTGTATGAGTACTTTTATTTGTATATGTGTGTATGAATGCTTTTTTTTGCATATGTGTATGTGAGTGCTTTACTAGGAGCTTATTCCAACTTGGCCGATGCCTGAAAGTAGTTTGTTTTATGTTTTTATTAAAGAGAGGCAAATAAACCACTCGCTGAAACAAGTAGACATAAAAAGCAAAACACTAAAGAGAGCAAGAACGAAATAAAGACAGACATATGGACAGAGAGAAAAAGGAAATAAGACCAAAAAAAATTAGAGGAAGAACCACAAGAACGAAAACAGGGTCATTGGAACTGCATGTATTATAATTACATTAGCAGTGCCATATTTTGCACATCAGATCTAGACAGCGCGTCTACCACGATTTCCCCTCCTCTCCCCACCTGGGGATTTTTCAAAACAATATTTTTAAATACTTTTGCATGTGTTCAGTCACTATCTGTATGCATAAAAACCCAAAACAATAACAAAAAGAACAAACAAAATAGCAATTGAGGGGTGGGGTGGGGTGGGGGCAATGGGCGCTTTGGAACAATTGGGAGTAACTCCTAATATGAGTCGGATAAAACCAGGTCTCATTGTTGAATCTTCTTAGAAATCTGTCCTATCTGAATGCATGCCACAATTGAGCCGTTTGTACAATATCATTATTCATATTACTAATTCTCTGATAAAGGCCAATAAAGTTGGCAGGGTGAAATGCTGATAACGGACCAGTAAAGTTGATATGACGCATAAAGTTGGAATACCGATTAATAAAGTTGAAATGACGCGTAATGTTGGAATACCGACAAGCAAAGTTGATATGACTCTTAAAGATGGTATGACGATCAATAAAGTTGAAATCAGGTGAAATACTGATAACCCATCGGTACAGTTGAAATGACAAATAATATTGGTATACCGACCAGTAAAGTTGAATGACGCGTAATGTTGGTATACCGACCAGCAATGTTGATATGAGAGGTAAACAATGATATACCGACCAGTAAAGTTGAAATGACATGTAATGTTGGTATACCGACCAGTAAATTTGAATGACGCGTTTTGCTGATATACCAGCCAGTAAAGTTGAATTACGCGTAATGTTGGCATACTGACGAATAAAATTGATATGAGGTGAAATGTTGGTATACCGACCATAAAGTTGAAACCAGGTGAAATACTGATAACCGACCAGTATAGTTGAAATGATGCGTAATATTGGTATACCGACCAATATAGGTGAGTTGACGCGTAATGTTGTTATACCGACCATAAAAGTTGAAATGACTCTTAATGTTGGTAGACCGACCAGCAAAGTTGAAATGACGTGCATTGTTGGTAAACTGACAACAAAGTTGAAATGACTCATGTTGATATAACGACCAGTAAAGTTGTTATGAGGTGTGTCATAGAATAAGGCTAGAAACATTTTGGGTTTGCCTTAGATATGTGTTTCACCGTAAGTCTTTGTGCAGACGTTACCTTGGATGAGTCTTTGTTTCTCCAGTTGAGCGGTTCTAAAACTGCATGCGAGGAAAGTCGCGGAAAGTATGGTATACATGAGTATTTGACCACAATTCTTATTCACTCTCCTATTGAATTAAGTTTGATTCATTTCAAAGGGAGACACATGCCATTTGAATTTTGTCAGGGAATGAATGTTCTCCATTGTGTTCTTCGGCCATAGTGGGAGGTTAAATTTATATTTTATTTGATTTACGAAACCTTTTTTCGTTTTTATGTCATATCGGATAATGAAGCCTATTATGTTGCAAACTTAGCTAGTTGTTACAGTTTAATTTATGAGTATGTATCTAGCAATATAATTCAGAACCCATTATAATGACCAATTTGCTTTTATTGTATATATTTGTTTAGTTCTGAGGGTAGCTGTTTATTCGTGGTCGTGACTGTCCACAAAGTGGAGTGCTATCTGTTTAGGGTTGAGGGTAGATGTCCATAAAATGCCGTGTTGTCCATACGTATGTGCATCTCTGTTTAAGGTTGAACGTAGCTGTCCGTAGTGCAGTGTGTTATCCGTACGTAAGATTATACATGTCTGTACGCATACGTACTTTGTGTTGGATCCATGAAGGGTGTGAGCGGTCTATAAATGTTCACCGATTCAAGGATCCGTTGAAACTGTGTGATGTAACAGTTCGTGAATTGTAGTACTGTTCTAGTTTTACAGTGATATGTTTGCTTGAATAGATTGTGTTTTCAATTGTGTTCAATATTGTTTGCATTACATGAGATTACTTGAATCACGCTTTCATTGTTACATTACACGAGATTACCTTAATCTCGCTTTCAATGTTACATTATATGAGTTTATGAGAATCTCGCTTTCATGTTGCATTACATGAGTTTATGTGATGAATCTCGATCCCAAAGTATTCATTGTCTATTTTGAAACTTAATGTATTACATACGTGAGATTATGTGAATTTCGCTTTCATTGCGTGATATTAGTGGAAACATTTTTAGAGCCGATGAGGTGATTTGAACCTCATGCTAGTGGGATATGAATCATACTTTTGTAATTTCTTTTTCCTTTTCATATCGTGAATGTGTGTGGAGTGATTGGATCAATCATATGATAGGAGTGGGAGAGAATCAGTGCATTTGTAGTATGTACATATATATTTTTAGTAATTCATTCTATAGATTTCCATCATCAATCACATTGTGTTGTGTTGTTCATTCAATCCAGGAAAAGAATCCCACTCGGTTTCAATTCTGTTAGAAGGTGAAATGCTGATATAAAGACAAACTTGTAATACTAAAACTATACAAAATCATTAGCTGAAGTACAGTACAAATGTAATTCTTATTTAAATCCTGTGCCAGTTAATGACTGATAATATCGTATTTTGTTTCTAATTAATAATTATTGCCCACCAATCAAACAAATTCACAGGTTTGACTGGTGTTGCTGTTGTGTTGACATTTTCATAGAACCAATGGTTGAAACACATGTCCCGTTGACAGACATGTAGGGTAATTACTACAATGGAGAGAACATCTATCGAAAAGCCTTATTTTCGACTTTAAAAATGCCGATTTCTTTATGCCTGGCTGTGTCTAATGGGTAACAAATGAACCTATACATGTTTCCATGACTTAAACAGTCTCGACTCATTTATTTCTAATGATGTTCTATAACACGAGCTCTTTCTTAAAACGTTTTTCTCATACATAATTAACTTTCTATACTCTTCAGAAGCCTTATTTTCTTTTAGGTCAAAGCATTATATCAGATAATCGCTTCCCAAGTCTCGAGACTATGTGACGTTGTACGGAATGCAGTTTCTCTCTTCATGTTGACGAATACATTAAGTATAAAAGTAAACGAATGCAGTAACTTGAAGCACCAGAAAATATTGTTTCATTATTATGATTTTGCTTGTCTGCATATGCGTTAGTGTGAAAAAGTCACAGATGTTTAGAGATGACTTGAAAATTAAAAAAACAAAACAACAAGAAAACAAAAACAGGCTTTATCATTTCAATCAATCCCCGGATGTAGGGAAATGGATTAATGTGATAAAGTAATGGAGAAGTGTACAGGAAGTAAGATAGAAAAGTGCAGGAGGAAGGTAAAGGAAGTCAGGTGGATCAGGTGTGGGAGGAGGTAAAGGGAGTAAGATCGTAGAGGTGTGGGAGGAGGTAAAGGGAGTAAGTTCGTAGAGGTGTGGGAGGAGGTAAAGGGAGTAAGTTCGAAGAGGTGTAGGAGGAGGTAAAGGGAGTAAATTCGTAAAAGTGTGGGAGGAGGTAAAGGGAATAAGTTCGTAGAGGTGTGGGAGGAGTCAAGGGGTTACGTTGGTAGAGGCGAGCGAGGAATGCAAAGGGAGTAAGGTGGTAGAGGTCTTGGAGGCGGATAAAGGTAGTAAGACGGTTGAGGCGTGGGAGGAGAATAATTAATAACGATATGTATGAGTCTATTTCAAAGTTTCTTACTAGGATTCTCACTGAGTTCCAACAAAATGCAGTTACTGAATCTAATAAACGTTTGCAAACAAATACAATGAAAATAATGTAGAACTATATAGATATTTCTATAAGATATATCAGCTATATTCGGTATAGTCCAACACTATATGATCACGGGGTCTATATCATCACTGCAAATGGAATACGTTTGTATACGTATGTAAAGCTGTAGCCAGTAAGGACGCAAATATCTTATAGCGCAATTTCCTCTAAAATGTCAGCATTTTTTTTATAAGTTTACAATGAAAAAGAATGAACATCACTTTTTTGTAAAGTGCATGCAATTACGTTGATTACCGTAAACAAAACTCCAGTCAAACTTGCTATACCTGCATTAAAATTGATGAAGAAATTTATTCAGTGTATCGTCTGATATTTGATGATTATAGGTCATATCCTGATAGTGATATACATGTCATAACAAGGTAAGTGTTGCAATTTGATTTCCTGGTAGCCATTATTGACCCAAATTGACTCAACGCTGTTAATGAGCCTACTTATCCAACACAAATAATAAAGCAATAATAGTTAAAATATTTTAAAAATTAGTAGTATTTCAATAATATTATTATTAATAATTGATGTATTCTTATATATATATATATATATATATATATATATATATATATATATATATATATATATATATATATATATATATATATATATTGCACTTAATTCGGACAAAGTGATACATATTACATTAGCTATCTTGGATTTCAACTAAACTGACATTAGTGTATTTAATTTAGTTATTAAATCCTTTATTTTGGTGAAAATTGTCAGCCAGTGCAAGCGTGTACGTTACATCTTTTCACTATCAACCATACTTTAACAATTACATTAACATTTGTTTTAATTTATTTAAATTCTATATGTCAGTATTTCAAATGTAAAATCTATGATAGAATTTATCAAGAAAACATTTCGTTTTAATACAAGAAATGAGAAGGGGTAAAGGACTAAGATAAATAATCAGAACCTAGAATATCATACTAGGGCTGGACGTTTTCGTGTCGAAGGCTGCTATGTCAGTACATTACAAATTAGCACGTGCTGATATGAATGGACTATATTGTGTTACTATCAGATTACGGTTAACTGAATGTTCGTGTATCGTATTGACATGATTAACTTCGGTTCATTGCCTTACCATATCATTATATTCCTTAATTAAATATATGTTTATTTCTGAATTGTCTTGTAAACAAATTTAAATATTTTTCACGATATGTGTCATTCATATTTATCGTTCCATGTCAGGGTTTATTTTCTTTCAAGAAACAAAAACGAAAAGTGCAAACAAGTCGTGACTACTTGATGAACACCAAACAAAGCTGTGAGTACTTGAGGAATATCAAACAAGCGGTGAGTACTTGATGAATCCCAAACAAGCGGTGAGTACTTGATGAATACAAAACAAAGCTGTGAGTACTAGATGAATACCAAACAGGTTGTGATTCCTTGAGGAATACCAAACACGTGACTACTTGAGGAATACCAAACATACTTTGACTGCTTGAAGAATACTAAACACGTTTCAAAGTTGTTGAAAATAATATACAAACAAATGCGGCAAAATAATCTGCTAGTTCTTCAATGTGGAAATTTAAACTAGTTTCCATGGCAACTAATAGTGGATACATTTAGTTTCAGTATGTTCTTATCATAATTTAGAAACGATTAGATGTAACGGAATCTAATTCAAACATTCTAATTCAAACTTTACTATGTAGTATCTAATTGTATGAGATTTAGGGCTAGGAACTTTACTCAGAGACGTAGGACTATATTTTTGTAACTTTTGCTGCATGATTGTATTATTATATTGTGTAATTTTTGTTCATGACTATACATTGTAATGCTCATCTGTGGGTAAACTATTAGATAGCTAATTTTTAAACATAGGTATAAAATTATATTTTAAGTGATATTAGCGTAGATTGCATAGTATCAATAAATAGTTGTTGACGTAGGTGTTTGCAATCATTAATAATATTAATAATAGAACCTGTTGACAATTTTGGGGTAATTTCTGATCGGATGGTGCTGTGGGTTCTTAGAAAAATTAAGTTATTTCCCTTTGCATGCGTTAGGTAAGATGGATTATTTTACGATGTGGAATATTTTCAAAAAGTTATGGAGCTAGTAGGAGCAAAATGTGTTTTGACCCCTTTTGCATGTATATAATGAGAGAATCGAGCAGTTGATTGTGAGAGGGAAATATTTGCTTAGTTGGTTAATTGGAACTACGACGCGCTCATTCGACTAAAATATTATTATTGTTGTGATTATTGTAAATTATTAAAAAGACCGCTGAACAATGCAGTATTGATGCATCAGGTCCGCTGGAAGACCAGTGGATTCGAGGATCTGAAATTCATTCGGAATAGTTTAATTTTTTGTGGTAATTTTTAGGATATTCTAGATTCGATACATAATAATATTCATTTTTCTTTAGATAATTAGATTATATATTTTGTTAAGTTTTACAAAGCTTATTGGCTTTGCTTCTTTCTGTCATTTGGTTTATGATCATTGATTCGTGAAAACTCTCTGCGTGGATCAAATCTAATGCTAAGTGCTTTATTTTCTCTTTAGATGAGATCTAGGTAAGTGTTTTACTCTTTGTTTGTATAGGTATATCAATAGGGCTGTGTTTTATTCTCTTTTTGTATGTGATCTAAGGCTAAATTCTGTACTCTGTATGAGAGCTAGGGATAAACACTGCACTCAGTTTGTATGAGATTTAGGGCTATGCCCTTTATTCTCTTTTTTATAAGATCTAAGGCTAAACTCTGTACTCTTTTTGTAGGAGATCTAGGGCTATGCGCTTTATTCTCTTTCTGTATGAGATCTAAGGCTAAACTCTGTACTCTTTTTATATGAGATTTAGGGCTAAGCCGTGCATTCTGTATGAGATATAGTTTTAAGTAAGGGTGTGTGATCTGATTTTTTATGTAGCTTTCAACAATTTTTCAGTCATATCGCTACGATAACTGCAGTGTGGCAGTTTATAACTTCTTTTAAATTACCATCACCTCCCTCTGTGCATTTTAACGGCAATGCGTTTACGTATGTCGACAGTTATATGTATTTGGGACATATTTTGAAATCCAATCAGTCAGATAATGAAGATATGATGAGACATTATCGATATTTATGTACTCGAACAAACATGCTTCTGCGCAAAATTAAGCATTGTTCATTGAGTACCAAAATTAGATTATTCAAATCTTATTGTTGCATTATGTATTGTGCTCCATTGCGGACAAACTTTAGTGAAAATGTGAAAAGAAAACTAGTAATTGGTAATAATAATAGTCTTCGCTTTCTATTATGTCTTCCTAGATGGAACAGTGCCTCCAACATGTTTGTAAATTATAATGTATTCAGTTTTGAGGAAGTAATGAGAAAGTATGTAAACTCAATGATAACAAGACTATCTAATAGTGAGAACTGTATATTGAAATCACGTTGGAACTATGACATTCATTTAAATTCTCATATTATTAGTAGATAGAACAAATTACTCTTTAAATGTTTCATTTAATTTCATTTTTTAACAATGCAGGGCGCACAAATTGTTGTAGATATATATGTATACTTGTACATATGATATATATATGTCATTTTTTGTTTACAATGTTTTACTCTATATCCGTTTTTTTAATTTAGATGTATGGACTATGCAGTCTGAAATAAAGAATTCTTATCTTACAGCGATGTCTAGCACTTGGGCATCATGCTGCAGACATGTAGACTTAAGACCTCCCCCATCCAAAGCGGACCTTCTAATCACTAGGCCACCGGAGCGGTCGGATTTAAGCGCTTTCCTCTCTGCTTGTATGAGATCTAGGTTTAATTGTTTTACACTACATTTCTTACATAATTGTTTATTCGTGATTATAATTAATGCACAACTCTTACATTTCTAGATATAAAACAGGCGATTTGTACATCTTAGCCGCATGAATAATTCAGCTTTCTTTGCAAAATGCCTCCCTCGTAGCAGAGTATTTTTATTTGTATTGTTCCTTCCTTTACTAGTTTGGTGGGGGAAGGTGCTTGTGGCTTGTACACGGAATATAGACGGTAGTACCATTACTTGACTTTGGAATCTGGCATACATACATACATACATACATACATACATACATACATACATACATACATACATACATACATACATACATACATACATACATACATACATACATACATACGTACGTACGTACGTACGTACGTACGTACGTACGTACGTACGTACGTACATACATACATACATACATACATACATACATACATACATACATACATACATACATACATACATACATACATACATACATACATACATACATACATACATACACTACAATATAATACAGTTATTTGATAAAATAAAACAAAAACATCTGATGTAAAAGTAATTGAACAATCATCAGACCTCGCAATATAATTATAGGAAACAATGCAAGAATTATTAATTTGTAATACCAAGAATTATCTAATGGCAAAACCAAGAATTATCAAATGGCAATACCAGATGGTTTAGACTGTGCATCTAACATCTTACCGTGTCAGCATTCCAAAGAAGTCTTGATTTATTTGATGGAAGTTAGTAATATGTTGTGCAGCAGAGGAAATAATAAAGTTGTATTGTATAAGGCTAGAATTTGTTGGCAAATGTTATAATCCTAGAGCGCTAGTATTTGTTGGCAAATGTTATAACTGTAAAGCGCTAGCATTTATTGGCAAATGTTATAACTGTATAGCGCTAGCATTTATTGGCAAATGTTATAACTGTATAGCGCTAGCATTTATTGGAAAATGTTATAACTGTATAGCGCTAGCATTTATTGGCAAATGTGATAACAGTATAGAGCTGGTATTTGTTGGCAAATGTTATAATTCTATAGCGTTAGCATTTCTTGGCAAATGTTATAATCCTATAGCGCTAGTATTTGTTGGCAAATGTTATAACTGTATAGGGCTAGTATTTGTTGGCAAATGTTATAATCCTATAGCGCTAGTATTTGTTGGCAAATGTTAAAACTGAATAGCGCTAGCATTTATTGGCAAATGTTATAACTGTATACCGCTAGTATTTGTTGGCAAATGTTATAATTTTATAGCGTTAGCATTTCTTGGCAAATGTTATAATCCTATAGCGCTAGTATTTGTTGGCAAATGTTATAATCCTATAGCGCTAGTATTTGTTGGCAAATGTTATAACTGAATAGCGCTAGCATTTATTGGCAAATGTTATAACTGTATAGCGCTAGTATTTGTTGGCAAATGTTATAATTTTTTAGCGTTAGCATTTCCTGGCAAATGTAATAATCCTATAGCGCTAGTATTTCTTGGCAAATGTTATAACTGTATAGCGCTAGCATTTATTGGCAAATGTTATAACTGTATAGCGCTAGCATTTATTGGCAAATGTTATAACTGTATAGCGCTAGCATTTATTGGCAAATGTTATAACTGTATAGCGCTAGCATTTATTGGCAAATGTGATAACAGTATAGCGCTGGTATTTGTTGGCAAATATTATAATTCTATAGCGTTAGCATTTCTTGGCAAATGTTATAATCCTATAGCGCTAGTATTTATTGGCAAATGTTATAACTGAATAGCGCTAGCATTTATTGGCAAATGTCATAACTGTATACCGTTAGTATTTGTTGGCAAATGTTATAATTTTATAGCGTTAGCATTTCTTGGCAAATGTTATAATCCTATAGCGCTAGTATTTGTTGGCAAATGTTATAATTTTATAGCGCTAGCATTTGTTGACAAATGTTATAACTGTACAGCGCTAGCATTTGTTGGCAAATGTTATAACTGTATAGCGCTAGCACTTATTGGCAAATGTTATAACTGTATAGCGCTAGTATTTGTTGGGAAATGTTATAATTCTATAGCGCTGGTATTTGTTGGCAAATGTTATAATCCTATAGTGATAGCATTTATTGGCAAATGTTTTAATCCTATAGCGCTAGTATTTGTTGGCAAATGTTATGATCCTATAGCGCTAGTATTTGTTGGCAAATGTTAGAACTGTAAAGCGCTAGTATTTATTGGCAAATGTTATAACTGTATAGCGCTAGTATTTGTTGGCAAATTTTATAATCCTATAGCGCTAGTATTTGTTGGCAAATGTTATAATCCTATAGCGCTAGTATTTGTGGCAAATGTTATAACTGTAAAGAGCTAGCATTTATTGCAAATGTTATAACTGTATAGCGCTAGTATTTGTTGGCAAATGTCATAAATCTATAGCGCTAGTATTTGTTGGCAAATGTTATAATCCTATAGCGCTAGTATTTGTGGCAAATGTTATAAATGTAAAGCGCTAACATTTATTGCAAATGTTATAACTCTATAGCGCTAGTATTTGTTGGCAAATGTCATAAATCTATAGCGCTAGTATTTGTTGGCAAATGTTATAATCCTATAGCGCTAGCATTTATTGGCAAATGTTATAACGGTAGAGCGTTAGCACTTATTGGCAAATGTTATAGCTGTATAGCGCTAGTATTTGTCGGCAAATGTTATAATTCTATAGCGCTAGTATTTGTTGGCAAATGTTATGATCCTATAGCGCTAATATTTGTTGGCAAATGTTATAACTGTATAGCGCTAGCATTTAATGGCAAATTTTATAACTGTATAGCGCTAGTATATGTTGGCAACTGTTATAATTCTATAGCGCTAGCATTTGTTGTCAAATGTTATAACTGTATAGCGCTAGCCTTTTTTTGGCAAATGTTATAACTGTATAACGCTAGCATTTATTGGCAAATGTTTTAACTGTAATGCGCTAGTATTTGTTGGCATATGTTTTAAGTGTAGCGTGTGATTAAATATCTTGTTAATATTTAAACACAATACATAATCATATACTAAAACATCTTACTAAATTTAAACAGCACACAAAAGCATGTTATAACTCCTCTTACTAATATTTAAACACCATACATAACCATGTAATAAAATCTTATGCTAATATTCAAACACCATACATAAGCATGTAATAAAATCTCTTACTGATATGTAAACACCATAGATAAGCATGTAATAAAATCTCTTACTAATATTTCAACATCATACAAAAGCATGTAATAAAACTTTTTAATAATATTTTTTAACACCATACATAAGCATGTATTAAAACCTTTTGATAATATTTAAACACCATAAATAAGCATGTAATAAAATCGCATGCTAATATTTAAAAAACATAGATAAGCATGACAAAAATCACTTACTAATATTTCAACATCATACAAAAGCATGTAATAAAACCTCCCGCTAATATTTAAGCACCATACATAAGCATGTAGAAAAGTATCTTACTAATATTTAAACATAATATATAAGCATGTTATAACTCCTCTTACTAATATTTCAACAGAATACAAAAGCATGTAATAAAACCTTTAGATAATATTTAAACACCATACATAAGCATGTAATAAAATCTCATGCTAATATTTAATCACCATAATTAAGCATGTAATAAAATATCTCACTAATATTTAAACATCATACAAAAGCATGTAATAAAACCTCTTACTAATATTTCAACACCATACATAAGCATATAATGACACCATACAAAAGCATGTAATAAAATCTTTTACTGACATTTAAACACCATACATAAGCATGTAATAAAATCTTTTACTGATATTTAAACACCATATATAAGCATGCAATAAAATCTCTTACAGCGCTAATATCCAATCTGAAATGACTATCGAAAAGAAAAACAAAAGATGAGCCAATGCATATTTTGTTAAATTTGAAACAACAGACAATCGATTTATTGAGAACCTAATAAACCAAAATGCAATGCAACATATTTACATAATAAATGACATCATATTGCTTAAGGTGCAAGTACGACTCGATACAAATAATTAAGTTATTAAATCAATCAATCCTGACACATGGAATGAGGTCGTTAGTCATATAGTCCTCATGCAAAGAATTAGGTCATAAGTCATACAACCCTGTCGCAGAAAATGAGGTTATTAGTCATACAACCCTGATACAAATTATAGGGTAATTAGTTCTACACGTCTAATACAAAGACTAAGGTCAGCAGCCATACAACCCTGATACAAGGAATAAGGTTATTAGTCCTACACGTTTGATACAAAGACTAAGGTCTGCAGTCATGCAACCCTGATACAAATATAAAGGGTATATTTAGCCATACAACCCTGTCACAAGAATGAGGTTATCATACGTACAATCCTGACACAGGAATGAGGTAATCAGAAGTAAGACCCTGTCACAAGAATGAGGTTATCAGAAGTACGACCCTGTCACAAGAATGAGGTTATCATAAGTACGATCCTGACACAAGAAATGAGATTATCAGAATTACGATCCTGTCACAAGAATGAGGTTATCATAAGTACGATCCTGACACAAGAAATTAGGTTATCAGAAGTACGACCCTGTCACAAGAATGAGGCTATCATACGTACGATCCTGACACAAGGTATGAGGTAATCAGACGTACGACCCTGTCACAAAAATGAGGTTATCATAGTACGATCCTGACACAAGAAATAAGGTTATCAGAAGTACGACCCTGTCACAAGAATGAGGTTATCAGAAGTACAACACTGACAAAAGGAATGAGGTAATTAGAAGTACGACCCTGTCACAATAATGAGGGTATCAGAAGTACGATCCTGACACAAGGAATGAGGTAATCAGACGTACGACCCTGTTACAATAATGAGGTTATCAAAAGTACGATCCTGACACAAATGACGGGGTCATTATTCATACAAAGTTGATAGAAAGAATGAGGTCGTTAGTCATGCAACAAAGGAATAGAAGGATTATTAAATGTGTATGCTCAATAAGTGTTAGAAAACTGTTTTCCATAAAATACTACATGTAGTAAGCCACAAAAAACAACAGGTAGTAAGCCACTAAACAGAACAGTAGTAAGCCATAAAAATCAACAGGAAGTAAGCCACCAAAAACAACAGTTAGTAAGCCACCAAAACCAACAGGAAGTAAGCCACAAAAAAACAACGGATGGTAAACCATCAAAACAACAGGCACTAAACTAAGTCCACTAAACAACAGGTGGTAAACAATCAAAACAACAGACAATAATTAATAAAAGATAACATATGGTAAACCATCCAAAATAACACACAGTAAACAATCCGAAACAACCGGTGATAATTCATAAAAACTGGAGGTATACCATAAAGCAACAGGTTGGAAACCCTCAAATACAAGAAGCAAATAATCTCAGTATACCAATGCAATCTAACATAATTATGTATTACGTGATATCTAACATAATTATATATTACATAAAATCTAACATAATTATATATTACGTGAAATCTAACATAATTATATATTACGTGAAATCATACTGGTCGAAGTGCAGGTATCAAGCTAATACAGATTATGTAGATATTAGCCTTACCAAAAATAATAAAGAATTTATGAAACGAATATGTTTATCGTGTGGACAAATAACTAAACATTGTTTACATGTATGTATGTATGTATGTATGTATGTATGTATGTATGTATGTATGTATGTATGTATGTATGTATGTATGTATGTATGTATGTATGTATGTATGTATGTATGTATGTATGTATGTATGTATGTATGTATGTATGTATGTATATTACCAGGTTAATGATGTCTGTTGCCAAGAAAATCCTTTAGATAATGGGGAACACGCTAATTTAAGTGATAAACCAAAGGCTATGGTATATGAGTCAAAACTAACACAATGTATAGAGTAATTGTGTAATTAAATATACGTAGTGGTAGAACAATACCAGAAATGTAGTACAAATATTGTTTGTTAAAATCATTATAAAACTTAAGGTCAAGTCACGATCGGGTAATAATAAAACTAATGAGGCAATAAGTGGACGACAGAACTAACTAAAAATCTGCATAGGTTCATAATAAGAAATTCTACTCAAAATCACGAGGTAACAGATTCAAAGATTCAATATGGTCACGCCTACTTGACATGCAACAATCTAGTAAGTATAGTAAAGAGTACAGATATTTACTAATTGTGACTGATACTATTGGCGAATACGCACATCAAAATAAGAATTGAATCGATATGAAGTTCCATTTTAAAGGCAATAGAAAACAATAATAATTAAATGTATTGTACGTTTAATGCGGAAAATGAATTGGTTGTTAAACATTTTAATAGATCCCTTAACATTATAATGTGATGGTTGTTACTTTTGCATCTTTCAGCAAATAACACAAATAAATACTTTTACATTTTGCTAAGGAGCATTGATCCATCTAATAATAAAAGACACAAAAGTATTAAGACACATGTGGAGGCCATCGAAAATGAAAATGGGCAAACAGTATTAACGTACACCTGTGGAGGCCATCGAACATGAAAATGGGCAAACAGTATTAACGTACACCTGTGGAGGCCATCGAACATGAACATGGGCAAACAGTTTATGTGATTCTTCAATTATGGTTTCAAATAGAAGAGAATCAAATATACTAAAGATGGCATGGTAAGAATATCTAATGAAAACAAATATATAAGAAGGGTATAATCAAAGCTGCATAGAATATAATAAATAACAGGTGTGCAGTTGCTTATGAATTGGACGACTGAAGTAGTGACAACAGGTACATTTTATGCATCTGGATAACAAAAAGCAAACCAAAAGATCTTTAGAGTTGGGTATCAAATATTAGAACGTGATTACAAGAAGAAACAATAATTTATTAATTAAAGAGGGTATGACATTCAATTTAATTTTGGGGTGCATTTTGTAAGATTTACAAAAGTTAACTATGGGAAGAAACTTTGGCCTTATGTATTTTTATATGAATATACATTGGTCCCTTGTTGTAATTTTGCTGCACACATCAAACACAAATTTGTTATCTTCTTGTCCTCAATTTTTTTTTTAAAACTTGCTCTGTCAGATTCACCCGATTGTTCATTAAAATTTGTATTAGAAAGCATTACCTTTTTACTTACGTTTCTTTCTCCTAATTTTCCTCTCACTTCAATCATATCATAAATCATTAGGAATTATAATTAATTAAAATAATAAACGTTATTGCTTTCAATACGAGTTGCTTTTAGAAATTGTCTTTTAGATGAAATTGTTACCTACAACGCATAATCCCAAAATTCTATATATTTTTTTAATATCATTATAACACTTGATACAGCTAAGCAATTATTGTTTATAATACGTGTATCAAATACATATTTTCCAACATTGCCCTAAAAACAATATGTTTTGCTGCTTGGCTTATTGGAGATTAATTCATCCTTAAAGTAAAATAAATAATAACTGTCATAAAGATTAAACTTCATGAGATTAAATAGGACCCATTTTGCGAAAATAACCCATACTATCAAAAATAGTGAATATTATGCATTATACTTTGCACATAGAAATCGGCTAATTATTCAACTGAGAAATACCATCATAACACCGACTCCAGGAAAATAAACAAATGATCGTTAACTGTGGTATAATCAGTGACGTAAATATGAAGGGCACACACCTAATTGATTACATAAATATTGCATTATTATCATTTGACGTTTGTTAAAATATAATAAAGGATGAAATCTTTAACTTCTTAATTATACTGCTTAATCTTAATTTATTAAGCGAAAAATCAAGCAGTTTTGGTACATCGATGGCTGGATGAAACATATATGAAAAGACAACTAATACATACATAATTGCCAGATTATGAAGAAAACAAACGTAATCATATATGTTATACCTTGATGCAAATGCGTTTTATTCCCGGTCCGTCTCACAGTCTCTACCACAGAAAATATTCCAATGACTGATTCTCCCCAAAAGTTAAGCATTGATGAACCTATTAATACGGAGGATAATAATCCTACAGGATACGTGCTAAGAAGTTGATCTAAAATATATGTATGAATTATATATATATATATATATATATATATATATATATATATATATATATATATATAGTCATCAACCACGTCGTGAATTATATGATGCACACATCCATTATCACCAATAATTATATGATGTACATAGTAACTATCTATAAGTATTACATCATGTACGTAGTCATCATTATTATCCGCTATAATTATATTATTACATACTTACTATACACAAGAATTATATAGCTATCATTATAATAGTCCATGGGAATTACATCATGTACATGGCTATTATCCATGGCAATTACGTGATGTACATAGCAATTATCCATAAGAAATACACGATGTACAGTGTCATTATCCACAAAAATTACATCATGTACATTGGCATTATCCACCAGAAATACATCATGTACATAGTCTTAATCCACAAGAATTATATCATGTACATAGCTATTATAGACAAGAATTACATCATAAACATAGCCATTATCCACAAGAATTACATCGTGTACATAGTCTTAATCCACAAGAATTAAATCATTTACGTAGTGATTATCCATAAAAAAATACATCAAAAACATAATAATTATCTACAAGTATTACTTGATATAAAGTATAATTATTTATAAACTTTACATCATTAACGTAGTCATAATCCACAAGAATTACATTATGTACATATTATTTATCAGTAAGAATTACATCATTCACGTAGTCATTATCCACAAGAATTACATTATGTACTTATTAATTATCAGTAAGAATTACATCATTCACGTAGTCATTATCCACAAGAAATATATTTTGTGCAGAGTAATTATACATAAGAATTACGTTATGTACATCCATAAGAAATACGTTATGTACATAGTAATTATCCATAAGAATTGCATTATGTGTATAGTATATTCACCATAAGCACCTGAAACCATCAAGTCAAGGTAGTGTATGAGAGGTTGTCAGATCATCAAAAAGCTATTAGTCAAGCAAACAAAATAACACCTGCTTTATGAATAAAGAAATAAATTGTCCTGCTTTACATAAATCTAACATTTTACGTGTAGTTTGGATTACAATGAGTAAATTTCACAGAATCCAAAAGCTCAGAAAACACCATGGATGAAATCATATACTAACCACCAAAGTATAAGACAAGCAAAACAACAAGGTAGTGATACACAGTGTAAGTACACACATACCCATCTCTCTCTCTCTCTCTCTCTCTCTCTCTCTCTCTCTCTCTCTCTCTCTCTCTCTCTCTCTCTCTCTCTCTCTCTCTCTCTCTCTCTCTCTCTCTCTCTCTATCTCTCTCTCTCTCTCTCTCTCTCTCTCTCTCTCTCTCTCTATATATATATATATATATATATATATATATATATATATATATATATATATATATATATATATATATATATATATATATATAATATAAATATATATATATATATATATATATATATATATATATATATATATATATATATATATATATATATATATATATATATATATATATATATATATATATATATATTAATGACGCTCTTCCATTCTAGGCAATGGAAAATGTAAGATTACAGCAGATGTGCAATTAGGAAGAACACGAGAATATAAAAATTAACCCCAAACCCCCAAACAACAGATAAAACAAGAAATCTATTCAGTAAATGATCATTCTCAGGACGAAAATTAAGGAGTGAAGATTTTTGTAGGTACTATTACGATAAAAAACAGTAGTGACCAAAATATTTGTCTTTCTTCTCAATTTTATACAGACATGCCATCTTTTTAAGTTACACCCTTTTGTCGTTCTTGCATTGGTTGATGCATTTATGTTGCTAGAGTCTATAAAGTGCGAAAAGGAAAATCACTTAAGTAAATAATAATGTTTGAAATAATGTAACCAATCAAGGGATTTCGTGATAGTTTAAAAATGCAACTCGGTCCCAAGAGAACATGATTTCGGTAAGGCTGTTCAGCAAAAGACGCGTGTCTGTCAATATGATCTGTAATCAATTTCCATTTCTGTCAACATTATTAATTAATTTTAGGTTGGATTTCTAAACTTTTAACGTGCTTCAAACAGGGTCCAAAATGAACGTGCTCACACACAGTATTTTTCCCACAAAATACGTAGTCTCTCGATTTCGCATTTTGCGGATTTTAGAAATAATCTGTCATTCCTGCATGCATGCACAGGAGTCTGCATTTTTATCAAAAAAGCTGGACGAAATCTCTGACTACATGAAATCACCTTAACGGTATTATAGCACAACGAAATTTCTGACTACATGAAATTACCTAAACGGTAATATAAAATACCGTTAAGGTGATTTCATGTAGTCAGAGATTTCGTAGTGCTTTGTTGATAAAATTTCAGACTCCTGTGATGCATGTGTGTCCATCCTTTCGGTCATCGTTTGCCCTTGTAACATTAACACAGAGTCAGAAAGAAAGACAAATACATACACACACACACACACACACACACACACACATATATATATATATATATATATATATATATATATATATATATATATATATATATATATATATATATATATATACAGAGAGAGAGAGAGAGAGAGAGAGAGAGAGAGAGAGAGAGAGAGAGAGAGAGAGAGAGAGAGAGAGAGAGAGAGAGAGAGAGAGAGAGAGCAGATGGTTCGATTTTAAAGATGCATCTGTCCTGCAGAAGGGGTGCTGTAATAAGATGGGAAACCAGAAATGTCCACATTGTTCAATGTTTTCATATTTCAAGCTTTGAAGAAAAAACTTCTGCTTTTTTAACTTTAACGATTACTATTTGTTATTTAAGTTCAACTTTTCCTACATGGTTTAACTTGTAACCAAAGTATTCCAGACAAATGTGTTCCAATACACAGTAATTATTTGTGTGACTTATAACCAAAGTATTCCAGACAAATGTATTCGAATATACAGTAATTATTTGCGTGATTTATAACCAAAGTATTCCAGACAAATGTTTTCCAATATACAGTAATTATTTCTGTGACTTATAACCAAAGCATGCCAGACAAATGTGTTCCAATATACAGCAATTATTTGTGTGACTTGTAAGAAAAGTATTTCAGACAAATGTGTTCTAATATACAGTTATCATTTGTGTGACTTGTAAGATATGTATGCCAAATAAATGTGTTCCAATATGCATTAATTATTTGTGTAACTTATAACAAAAGTATGCCAGACGATTGTGTTCCAGTATACAGTAACTATTTGTGTGACTTGTAAGAAAAGTATGCCAAACAAACGTATTCCGGTATACAGTATTTATCTGTGTGACTTACAACCAACGTATGAAAAATGTGTTCCAAATATACAGTAATTATTTGTGTGACTTATAACCAAATTATGCCAACAAATGCGTTCCAATATGCAGTAATTATTTATGTGAATAGTAACCAAAGTATGATAAATTTGTTCCAATATGCAGTAATTATTTATGTAACTTATAACCAGAGTATCACAAATGTGTTCCAATATACAGTAATTATTTATGTAACTTATAACCAAAGTATCACGAATTTGTTCCAATATACAGTAATTATTTATGTAACTTACAACCAAAGTATGCCAGACGATTGTGTTCCAGTATACAGTAATTATTTGTGTGACTTGTAAGAAAAGTATGCCAAACAAACGTATTCCGGTATACAGTATTTATCTGTGTGACTTACAACCAACGTATGAAAAATGTGTTCCAGATATACAGTAATTATTTGTGTGACTTATAACCAAATTATGCCAACAAATGCGTTCCAATATGCAGTAATTATTTATGTGAATAGTAACCAAAGTATGATAAATTTGTTCCAATATGCAGTAATTATTTATGTAACTTATAACCAGAGTATCACAAATGTGTTCCAATATACAGTAATTATATAGGACGATAATTCTCTAAGAGGCCAAGATAATAAGGCTTCACATCCGGCAGCTTCAAGGGGTGGACTAGGCTAGGAATCCTGCAACTTCAAGGGGTGGACTAGGCTAGGAATCCTGCAGCTTAAAGGGGTGGACTAAGCTAGGAATCCTGCAACTTCAAGGGGTGGACTAGGATAGGAATCCTGCAGCTTAAAGGGGTGGACTAGACTAGGGACCCGGCAGCTTAAAAGGGTAAGTTAGTCTTGGCGGATTTTTTTTATCAGTCCAAATAAAAATATAACGGTAATTATTTCTATTGTTTTATTAATCTCTAAAATCGCACATGCCTTTTATAAATTGATGTTTAACTCCGTTTATCAGTTTCACCGTGTTTTTAATAACTAAAATCGCGTATGCCTTGTATAAACTTACGTGTATTCCTCTGGCTTCTTCGCATGGGTTTTTCCCATTTATAAACATGTTTATATCATTTGAATTTATATAGGGTAATTTGTTGTGATCTCCTTAATTGCATATTCCTTGTTAGATCATGATAATTTTCATTATTTATAACAGAAGACATTATCATACGAACATAATATTTGCAAAAAAATTGCCATTTGAACTGTATACGTAATGTTTATTTTCTATAGTAAAGCTCACACAACGTCAGCAAACGAGAAAGCAAAACACCATCTCCCAGAATGTATTTGTTTATGATTATGTCACACACAGCCTTTATTTGTATGCGGCATACATACACCGGACTGCGTGGAGAACCTTGGTAGCATCGAAAATATCCTCTTTTTCGAAATTATACTTATCTGTTGGGTTGGGAATATTTTGATGTTTTGGGGTGAGTGGGTTTGCGTGGGATTATTTATTATCTTGCACAAATTATAAATTGTGACTTTTACAACATAAAGAAAGTTATTTACTATTCATGGTGCACCCTTTAATATATTAATCGGCCAAGGGTACTAAGTGTATATAAGAAAATACGATTTTTGTCCTGAAATTAAATTATATACGGTAACCAGTAGGTCGCTATAATAATAATAATAATAATAATAATAATAATAATAATAATAATAATAATAATAATAATAATAATAATAATAATAATAATAATAATAATAAAAGTAATAATAATAATAATAGTAATAATAATAATAATAATTAAAATAATAGTAGTAACAATAATAGTAATAATAATAATATTAATAATAATAATAAGATAGAGAGAACACAAGAAAGAAAGAAACAATATTAGAAATTGTATCTATCAGCATATAGTGTTATCAATCAATCAATCAATCAATCAATCAATCAATCAATCAATCAATCAATCAATCAATCAATCAATCAATCAATCAATCAATCAACCAATCAACATCATTAAAATCTCAAAGGGCATACATAAATATAACTGATTCTTAAAGAAGTTTGAAAACTTATGCTCTACTAAGTTCCAAGAAGCGTAGAAACCGATTATTTTATAAAGATTAAATAAACGTGTAACCTCTTACCATACTGAGATTCAAGAAACGTGTAAAGTCGTACTATGCTAAGATTCATGAAACGTGTAAACTCGTGCTATGCTAAGATTCAAGAAGGCTGGAAACGCATTCTCTACTAAGCTTCATCAAGCGTCGAAACCCATATCCTAGATAGCTTAATAAATGGTTTAATCCTTAGCTACGTAATTGTTATGAAGACATCATTTAAATGGGATGTTGACGATAAATGGTGCTGATGCGTGGCTTTTCTCACATTTTCAATTAGTGTATCTACTCCAGCATTGAGTGTCACTGCATTTAAAGATTAGGAGGGATAAATGTATGCACTTTGCCCTCTGTGTGTTGTATAAGGCTCCAGATGAAGGAGCTACAACATTCACTCCTCACAAAACTTTGAGATGCACGTATATGTATACATGTGAGGATAGATGGATGGATGGATGGATGGATGGATGGATGGATGGATGGATAAAAACTTAAGAAAAAAATGAATGAATAAATGGAACAATTGATGGATAAACATTCTTGTAAGCACTCACATTTGCTTTATTTCACTAGAATATTTTTTAATGAGAGAATAAGTTATGCCTTACAATCTTCTAGCAAATTCTAATTAAACTTTGTTTCAACAACGAGAAAGAATACGACACTTTATTTCAGCACTACCATCAGTTAAAAATATTAGACCAAATGCAAAAATCAAATCCTTCTCTCGTGGCAAATCAGCTGATTGCTTTTACAGCTCTTTAATGAAATGTTATCGTAAATTTTTTCAGAAGACTTCTTTCAAAGTAAGCATGAAACCCGGCTCCTGTACGTATATTCCCATACTGTGGTGTAGATTACACAATTAGTTTACCAGAAACCGCCTGAGAGTTTGGGTCTTTCTCTCTTGGGTATGCTTATTGCTTGAAGATTACAAACCTGTTGTAAATACATAAATACCAGGCCAGATGGCTACCCCCTACCATAAGGACGAAAAAGGCTGACAAATGACCCAGTGTGAGAAAAATTGTGATTGTTACAACCGGAAAGAAACTGTTTTCTTGTGAAAATAATTGTTCTGTTTAAAGAAACTGGTTTCAATTTAAAGCATACTTTTTATTATAAAGACCAGTTATTTATCATAGATAGATAAATGTCAAGTCTATTATTCACCCATATTTGTAAAACAAGTTATTCGAATTTCAGTAAACAGCCTATTGTCAAACTTAAAATTAAAAAATTAATAGAAAAATCCGTCTTTTGAACTATTTATATATGTATAATTTCGCATGTGAAAGAAATTGAAAACAAATGGAACTGTTGACACACGTATACTTCTCATGGGTAAGAAATTGGAATTGTTTATTAAACATACCGGATATATATATATATATATATATATATATATATATATATATATATATATATATATATATATATATATATATATATATATATATATATATATATATATAAGTATGTGTGTGTGTGTGTGAGAGAGAGAGAGAGATTGAGAGATAGAGAGAGAGAGAGAGAGAGAGAGAGAGAGAGAGAGAGAGAGAGAGAGAGAGAGAGAGAGAGAGAGAGAGAGAGAGAGAGAGAGAGAGAGAGAGAGAGAGAGAGAGAGAGAGAAGGGACCCGGGCAGCGCAAATACATTGGAAAATTCACAAAGTTACTCCTGTACTCAAATCAAAGTCAACCAAAGTGAGGAATCACTTCCCAGCTCCTCCATGCCATCATATACAACCGAAAAAGGGACTCATTCCATAAAAGTCTCTAAACGATCATTCTGTAGATTATATTTAAAACCCAATTTAATTGAGATCATCAAATACTGAGCGTACTCTACAATCAACAACTAACAACGAAATAAAGATTCCAAATTTGAAAACATACCATTTAAAACCCTCGTTTATTCTATTAAAACATACCTTTTGTAATTCCCTGATGATAAGCACTTAAATCCCCTTGCTTTCTTTTAAAACCTACCTTTTAGAATTCCATATCCCTGATGATAAGCAATTCAAATTTACTTGATTTCTTTTAAAACCAAATTAAAGACATTTGTTTCTTGATAAAGGGAATAATGTATTAATGTCTCCTAATATTAAATCTTAGCATTGTGTCCAAATATAATATGTGTATATTTCATTATATGCTTGTAGATATGCATTCTGATATTCTTAAATGTGTATAACATTATATGTGTTCACCGGGGTATATTTTCCGGTCCTATTTAACACCGAACTTTTTCACCGTACCAGTAAGTCGGTGGCTTCCGTCACTAAGGAATTTACGGTAATTCTCCAGGAATCTTGTCACGACTTGAATGATATTAACAACGTGTTTTTATTCATGAGAAAATAGTTCAACAAATTATAGTTTTCTTTTACAAAACGGCTGTATTTGTCACAAATTAATGTTGAATATATTAGGATCCTTATATCACATGTATGATACGTGTCATGTATGCCAATGCAGTGGCGAATGTGGTGAATGCAGTGAAACATATTCGGGCCAAACCCAACTTTCAAGAAAAGTTTTCAGATTAAAAACATACGAAGAAAAAGAGCAAAAAAAAAAAAAAACACACGCCATAATTCAGTTACCTACTAGAGTATGTTAATATTTAAGTTTATTTATACCTTTATAAGACTGCCAATCGTCATACAATTTTCAGAAACACTTGTTTTCCGTCTGAACATTACGCTATTTCTCAAGACCACTAAATATTTTCCTGTTTGTTGTGTAAGCGCATTGAATGTTTACTGGCAGTCTCTGAAAATTAAGATGAGATGTAGGCATCTCACTCAGTTTTTCTACCTATTATATCAATAGTAAAATAAATAGGTAAAAATTAGTATCAACACATCCTATATTTATCAAGAGGCGCGCAACGTAGCACGTTTTCCCTGAAGGCATCAGATATAGTGTAAGCTTCATCATCTCGCTGTTGTTGCAGCTGTTAGCAACTTATACAACAATTATACACCAATCAAATTCGTCTGCTGCAAGGGAGTGGCCATTTTGGGGGGTGGGAGTAGGGACAAAAAAAAATTATGGATACAATATAGTGTTAATTTTCTAAAAATCAGAGCAATATAGTTATTTCCAGCTATTGACAGATGGAAATTAGAGAAATATTTTATATGCTCGTGCCCCATAAACACCGAGTTGTTGACCACTAATATAATTTCGTTATAGCGTGGCATGTAACGCGGAATGTTTAGAAATGCCCCGGTATAGCACAGTACAAAATATTTCGTACCAGACTCTAATTATTACGTGCCTTAATACATTTTAAATCATTTTATTATTATTATTATTATTATTATTATTATTATTATTATTATTATTATTATTATTATTATTATTATTATTATTATAAACGTCTTTTTAAGAAACACGCAATTTGCACTTTCCCGTTTGTATTCCGCCCCCATTTTTGTCCAAGTTCTATTTTGTGAGGTTGGTAATGGATGTTAATGTTAGTAGTTAACTGTACGTTTATGCACACTTAAAGCTGACCACACATGTCTGTGTATACACAGCATACCCGTGTATGTATATCACCCGTTGCTTTATCTACCCATGCGTCATGCATCAAGTACACAGACGTTTCCGATTTGACGCATAAAAATCGTCGCAAGTAAGTAAATTGACGCACCCCATGTTATGTTTTGCTGATTAACAAAATCCAAAGGTTCAGTCTAAAAATCATCGATGGTACTTAAATTGACACACCCCAATATTATGTGTTTCTGATTAACACAAAATTAATTAAGGTTTTGGTCTATCTAATCTAATGGCTAGATTACATCTTTCCCAAACAGGGAAAACACACGCATACCAGTTTCTTATTCCATTATTATCATAATACATAGGGTTATAACTTAGTATTGGGCCTGGAGCTGACCTTATGTGACCTATAAGTCCCGTTTGCAGCAACCGGATGTTTGATCCGTACAATCCCCCCATCCAATAAAGATGCCGAAAATAAACACGTGATTTTGCTGTGATTCACTCGGGAACCTATTATTTTATGCGCACCTTTGTCACGCAATGAAGCAACAATTTCCAATCGCTCAATTCCAAGATACAATCAGCGTTCTACTAAAAATGGCGTACAAGGCAATAAATAAATAAATAAATAAATAAATAAATAAATAAATAAATCCAAAACAAACGAAATTATCCTTTAGACCAACCGATGGTTATAATATTGTTATCGAAGCAGTGGAACCTTCATCATCCAAAGATGAGGCAACGGATAAGATAAAACATAATTTTTGCAGCAATGCTTGAAAACACAGCTGGCCATTTTTTTCAAAAAGAAGTTTAAGTCGAGTAAAGATTGTAACAATGAAGACACCTTTATGTTTTGCTATATATGTACAGAAGCTAAAAAAAACCCATCATGATCAAAACGTGCACCCCCCCCCAATAACTTTAAAAAAAATTATACTGGCAAGTCATGCTAGGTTTCCAGAACACAACCTACTGATTGAAGGTCCACAGACAGATTTTAATGCAGGTTGACAAATAAGAGTCTTCCAAAGAAGCCATAGCAGTGAAAGTGCTAAAGTGTGTTCATTGGCAGAGTTTAGAACACGTCCCTTTTTCAGAATACAAATCTCTTCTTAATTAATTTAATACATGTCTTAACAGCTGAAAAAAACTGATGCCATTGGCATTTAGAAAAATTCTGCCAAATAGTATGACTCGGCTACTACCTGTTTAGATGCATTGGAAACCAAATTAAATATTGCTGAGGATAGTCTTAGACGTGTCTTAGAAAATTCATTATTTGTGATAGCAATGGCAGTTAAAAGCACTGACATAGACACCAATAAACGCCATGTCTTATATGCTCAGATTATTTCTGATCACATGAAACCATCACAAAGATTTTTAACAAATATAAAATTTTAAAATGCTGCTGGCAAAGAAATTGTCTTATTTGCTTTTAGTCTAATGTTTTGGTTGAGTATTTTAAACAATTATTTTTAAAAAAAAAACTACTGAGAACTGATCATCAGCGTGAATAAAACTCGAGGGTTTTGGATTTTGATGAGTCAAATGACTTACAAGAAACCATTATTTGATAAAATTTTGATCAGCACATACATTATTCAAGTGTGGATATATGCACATATATCATAATGATTTTTGTATATACACATACCAAACACATACACACATATGGGTGTGTATTAGTTAAATAATTGGTTAAACAGCATACCATTAATCACGATTTCCATCTAGTTTTGGAAACATGACACATGCAGATAGAGAAGGTGAATTATCATAAAGCCATACATAGCTCAGACAGGGTAGCTGAAGGAGAATTGACGATTGTATTTTGATTCATCAGTGATTCAGTGCAAAGTAAGAATCATGCTATCATGGTAATGGTTTAGTCGGACAATAGTTTTCTGTCTTTTAACCGAATCACTTATACTTTGAATTATACCCCACTGTTTCAACATCTTCCTCCATCGACTGGTCTTGACCTTATATTCCTATCTATGCCCATTGTGTCGTTAATTATAAAGTAGCACAGGGTGTGAATCAATACATATACAAGTGTGCTAAAGTGTTATTTAGGCCACGTAAATACTGGCAAGTAAGTGTTATTTAGTGTTATAAGTGGGCCACGGTATACACTAGGCCATATATAAGTGTACCATGTTATAAGCAAGGCCATATATAAGTGGGCCACGGTATACACTAGGCCATATATAAGTAGGCCATGGCATAAGCTAGATCATATATAAGCTGGCCATGGCATAAGCTAGATCATATATAAGTAGGCCATGACATAATTAGATCATTTATAAGTGGGCCATGATATACACTAGGTAAAAAATAAGTGGGCAATGTTATAGACTAGGGCATATATAAGTGTGCCATGTTATAAGCAAGGTCCTATATAAATGGGCCACGATCTACACAAGGTTAAAAATAAATGGGCCACGATATACACTAGGCCATATATAAGTGTACCATGTTATAATCAAGGCCATATATAAGTGGGCCACGATATACACTATGCCATATATAAGTGTACCATGTTATAAGCAAGACCATATATAAGTGGGCCACGATATACACTAGGCCATATATAGGTGGGCAATGGTATAAGTAAGGGCACAGCAAATCACAGAGTGCAGAGAAACATATATTCTTTTCCTCTTTACCAAGCAAAGCATAATGTATTAATAATTCTAAATCAGTTTGTAAAAATAGTCTTTACACATTTAATACACATCGCTGGCAATCACATATATTTGCTTGCACAGGGGTAAAAAAAATCCTTTTTAAATTGGCGCTGATGACTGCAAAGGACAATATCTTGTTTATTTGTTATTGCGTTGTTTTCTATCACGTAGATATATTTTTTCCTATGGTACGTTTTTGTATAATCTATATTCTTTCTAATATAGAGCGGATTACCAGGCACTGCTTTGAATCTTATTTCACTAGAGTATTGTCTACCACGTATATCTTGCAAATACATTTCGACATAGCACGGAATACGATGTATTGATAAAGCATTGTGTATCAAGCATAGTTATTAGATTCATTTTGACATAGCAAAGTGCACCACGTTCCTTTCTTCATCTCTTTTCGATACTGCATTCGAGCATGTTGTACCAGGTATCTCTCTGAACCTTATTTTAATACAGCATAGTGTACCAGGTGTGCCTTGGAAGCTCTTGACAAATATATCATTGTGTACCGGGCAAATCAAGTAAACTCATGTCGATAATCATGTTGTACCAGGTATCTCTCTGAAACCCATTTAATATTGTGTACCAGGTATCGGGATTAAATTTATTTTGATCTAAAATGGTGTAACAGGTATCGATATTAAACTCATTTTCATATAGAATGGTTTGCCAGGTATAGATATTATGTTCATTTTGATATAAAACGGTGTACCAGGTATCTCTTTAAACTCGATTTTACTAATGATGTTGATTAATTAACATTCACCGGAAATATGTCACTGTATTCATTTACCATTTTGTGTTGTTGAAAAATACGGAACAGGTGCCAATTTTTAAATACAATGGTGAGTTATATAATTCTGTGGAATATATGGAACAAAATAAAAACCAGATTACGAACTTTTCCGTATTGACTGCATGTCTTCTGATGGAAAGATACACGATTTTGAATTGCTACCAACGACTTTTGACTCAGTATCATTGAAAGTCGCGTGGCTATGATAAATTATATTTTGAAAACAATGTTTATTCCTGAATTCACAATGACGTAATAATTAGTCAATTAAGGTGTGACTACCTGTTTTTTGAACCAGCACCATAAGACGATACTGAAAAACTCTTTAGTTGGCTCATTGATAACCATTTTGCAGAATCTAAACTCTCATTCTTTCTACAAGAGGTTTGAAATCAATATTTTCCATAAACAATGCGCAAATAGAGTTTCAAAGGATGTTTGTATAGGTCAATCGCCTGGATAATTAATAGTTTGAAAACGTCAGACGGTATGCCTTATATACATACTTTGGGAATGCATGATAGAGGAAGAGTGAAGATACATTTTTTTTCTTCTCATGTATATGCACCTGATAATTCAAATCAAATTTTATAGAATTGTTTTGATCTAAAATACGTAACAAAGCATACTCTCAACTTAAGCTTTGTTGAACCCAGGTTGAATTATAGGAAATACAAGTCACAGAGTATAATCTTAACTTAAGCTATGTTGAACTCTGGTTGAACTCTTAAACCTAAATTCTGGTTCCTTGGTATGTCACAATTATCCTAATCTCAACACAAACTTCAGATTAATATATGTATGCTTCATTGCAGACGCTTATCTGATTTTTAATGAGCGTACAACTAATTCATTGATTACAATTCGTCCATTTACCGTCTTTTTTTATAGATTACGTTTTTAACGAAAAAATGCGGGTGGCGTGTTGAGAGCGTTGGACGTTCGTGTCATATAGATTGCTTTGAAATAGATAAAATGTGACTGGCTTGTACATGACTTTAATTTCATATGGATTACGTTGTAAAAGATACAAATGTGGGTTGCAAGCAGAGGATTTTCCAGCAGTCATTTCATTTCCGATAAAGAAAAATATAGATACATGTATAATGTAAACTTAAAACATACTGCGTAATAAGCTTTCAGATGAATGGATGTCTCTTCCCTTTATGCATTTGGTAAGTGATTATTAATAGAGAGAGCTATGTGCATATATTATATTAACCATAAGTTAATTTTACTATCGCTCGTAATCAAGACCAACAAAAAAGTTAAGCAAGGGAAACAACGCTTGGTACTTTGAAAAATAGTTTTTATAATAATAACTACCTTCGGCTGCAAGGTACAGTTTTATTAGTTTAGTTTGATCTTCTTCTTGCCTAGTAGGCACATAGGGCGTCCACTGCTGTCCTCCGTCGAAGATGCGAAAAATCTGTCTCGTGTACTTGATGAAGACTTGGAGCTTCTAGTTGTTTCCATGACTCAGAGCCGTAGAGCAACACCTTTTTTCACATTGGTGTTTAACATGCGTATCTTGGTAAGTTTTCTGTTGTTCCAGATTGGTTTGAGCATGGCGAAGGAGTGACGTGCTTTGCAGATTCAGACTCTGATGTTCTCGTCAGTTCCTCCTTTGTTGCTCACCTCTCTTCCAAAATAGGCGAATACTTTAACATCATCCAGTGTTTGTCCTTCCAGAGTGATGTGGTCTGTTGCTGTGCATTCATGGGCATAGACTGGTTCTTCTTGCCATTGATTGATAACCTACTTTGCTAGCAGTTTCTTGCCATTGACTGATAAGCCTACTTTGCTAGCAGTTTCTTAACAATTAATCGATAAGCCTACTTTGCTAGCAGTTTCTTAACATTAATCAATAAGCCTACTTTGCTAGCAGTTTCTTAACAATTAATCGATAAGCCTACTTTGCTAGCAGTTTCTTAACATTAATCGATAAGCCTACTTTGCTAGCAGTTTCTTAACAATTAATCGATAAGCCTACTTTGCTAGCAGTTTCTTGCCATTGATCGATAAGCCTACTTTGCTAGCAGTTTCTTAACATTAATCGATAAGCCTACTTTGCTAGCAGTTTCTTAACATTAATCGATAAGCCTACTTTGCTAGCAGTTTCTTGCCATTGATCGATAAGCCTACTTTGCTAGCAGTTTCTTGCCATTGATCGATAAGCCTACTTTGCTAGCAGTGTCTTTAGGAGGGTCTGCATGCCTCCTCAGAGGTATCTGACAGGAGGCAGATGTCACCAGCAAAGTCCAGATCTTCAGGCCTATTCATCATGGTCCACTGGATTGGTCAGTCAAATTTAATGTTGCGTACACCTGCGAAATATAAAAATTCATTTAAAATAAAACACACGAATGAGATCAAAAAGATCCATAATTTTGGATAGGTATTATAAAGCAAAAGGTAAGAATATAATTCTCTTGACCTGAGAAGTCAGTGTAAATTCATCGAATCAAAGGCTGAAACACCGCATCCCCAAAATTTACATGTGCATTTTTCGTGTCTGAGGGCCATTTTCGAGAGCACTTGATGCTCCAGTGCAAACACAAACCCTTTCCTAAGGCGATAATTCTGTACTTGCGTGCTTAATAGATTGATATAATTCAAAACAGTTGTCATCCAGGCAGTTTTTGAGAGATTCTACTTGCCTTGTCTATTGCTATAAGTCGCTAGCTCTGCTTTATAGCCGACTATTGGTATTTCACTGTTTGTATACTGTACAGTGTAGTGAATACATGATATATGAGGTGTAATTACCTCACATCAATTGAAAAAAAATTATAAAAGCCGGAAAAAACAAAGTCACAAATATATCCATATAATTCATTATTAAACAATAAAACCTCAAAGAGCCATACCAAGAAATTTGCCAGGGCCAATTTACGAAACTGTCCACTGCCACATTAATTGCCCGTCTTAGGACGAAAGTGATAAAAGAAAGTTTCAACATACAAATAAAAAAGTTTAAAAACAAAATTTTAGATGAGCTAGTTTAAAAGAAAGTTTGAAGGTAACAATACAAAAGAGTGAAAACAAAAAAGTGGGATGATGTTTGAAAGCCTGGAAACACAAAAATATAAATGTGAGTGTTAATAATAATAATAATAATAATAATAATAATAATAATAATAATAATAATAATAATAATAATAATAATAATAATAATAATAATAATAATAATAATAATCATCATCATCATCATAATAATAATAATAATAATAATAATAATAATAATAATAATAATAATAATAATAAGAAGAAGAAGAAGAAGAAGAAGAAGAAGAAGAAGAAGAAGAAGAAGAAGAAGAATAAAGAGGAGGAGGACAACAACAACAACAACAACTTATCTTTCTGAGGATAATGCAGTTGATTCTAAATCTATCTCTAAATCTTTCATATAGTCCTAAATAACAGAATATTGAAACTTTCGATGCAGCGTGTATGCACAAATAAAACTCTTCCTAATACAATCTGACAAATTCGTATGTCAGCAAAAACTGTACATGCATGAACACACATTAGACTGAAACATTCGTAATATATACGTGTAGATTTTGGAGCAATGAAGGTATTGTGGGATTCTTGATATTTTTTTTCCTTGACCTATATATAGCAGGATGAGTAAGAAGAAATTCGTCAGACTTAAAATACTAGAGTTTGTTTATATTTAATATCATTGGCAATGACATTCCACAAGGCTGAAACTGACTATGCAGAAGACACTATATATATATATATATATATATATATATATATATATATATATATATATATATATATATATATATATATATACAGGGTCTATTTGATTTTGATATGACTGAATATCAGACAGCATATTGTGTGAATGAATGTTGCAAGTTGGAACAGGGAGATTATTAATGTGGAGTCATTATATACCAGCAATTTTATAAAATGATTTAGAGATCATTGATATATTTTGTGGAATCATCATCACCCATATTATATGCATACTCCATGATGACTGTTAATCGCTTACTTTATATTTATACTAAATTATGATTGTTTTATGCTTACATTACTGACAGCAATTAACATGCCTAAAATTATCTATCCTTTACCATACATGTGTATATATTCTTATAAGATAGTGTCTGGCCAAAAGAGGTATCAGTATGGTTGTACTATTCGCCAAAAAGAAAGTTTTCAATAGCATTTAGGAAAATAACTTTGCATGTGAAAAAGCACCGTTTGGTGCACATAAAAAGGTGACTTCAGTCAGTGAACTAAATATGACGGCAATCCATTTCGTGGCATAAAGCATACCAAGTGTCTTATAGGTCGTCTAGTGGCATAAAACTTGTGATAGCCCGTCCATTGGCCTAAAATGGAATACAGTGTGATGACCCGTCTAGTAGTCTAAACATCAAAATAAATTGATAACCTGTCTAGAAGCCGAAATCATCAAGATAACGAACGTGCTAGCTCGTTTAATGGCATAAGGTGTGAGATAGCAGATTTAATGGTATAATGCGTGTGATAGCACGTCTAGTGATTACGTCAATTTCTTTCATGCGTTTGACAACTTTGCAAATACACTAGGATTACTAGTTATGTCTCTACGTAAATTCGATAACTTACGTTTTTAGAATAAATTTTAAGGATTAGTCAAAAAAATGTTCATTGAGACAAGAATGATTTCTTCCATTTGCTTTTTGTATGCTAAAGTGACTAATTTAATGCGATTTGGATCAGCTGGAAAAATAATAACTTCGTATGGCGAGAAAGTGGATCAAGCACATAATGCAGGAAAATGCCAAAATATTCTAAAGATAAAATCACCGAACAAATCGCGCTGAAGAATGCATTATATTTTTACATACGTAAAACGTAAAGAGGAATACATTTTCAATTGAATGTTTATCAGCCATCCAAGAAACAATAAATCGCTTCCTTAACAAACTGTCAAGTTCTGTGTCAAGAATAAATACATACCAGGTACACAAGGACACAACTTCTTAACTTAAACATTTTCCAGGCCTGCCTCCAATGGAGCCAAATCCAGCAAAGAGGGGAGGTGTATAATTTATCCCGTCCAATCTCGATTTGTGCTGACACAGGGCGAGCTGGGGTAGCACAATTAGATAAAGTTAATTGAAAATGGGAGAAAGGCCACGCATCAGCACCATTTTTGCCAACGTTTGCATTAGACAAGGCCCGGATGTTGATAAAAGTCCTTAAACCAGTCTTGGTTTTAAGATTTCTTGAGGCGACAATTTTCAGTTTACAAATTTGATAATAATACCACTGGTCTTACTATATGGCATCGTTTGTAATCAATGAATGAGGTGGCGATATGAAAGTGGTCGCAATGATGTTGATAATGGTGATGCTTAAGTGGTTGTAATGATGACGACGACGATGAAGATGGGGATATGGTAGTGTTAGTAATGACGATCATAATCTTGCTGATATGGGTGTGGTAGTGGTCGTAATGATGATGATAATGATGTCAGAAAAGATGATCAATAATGATACCGAGAGACACAATTAGGACCAGAGATTTATTCCAAATTCGTGTCGTGTTTGTTTTTGCTGCTGTTAACATTGTTTATGTGCATTTAATATCACTGTGTTCAAATATTGATTTTGGATACTTGTTTATTCAAGGGAATTTTTTAAAAATACCATCTAGATGCAAAGATGTTAACGCTTTGCATTATTCACGTGTACATTTTTGTATTCTAATGCGTTTTCATACAAAGGGGTGCACGCTTAGTTCGATTTTAATTATAAACAAAATGTGTAGAACATATAAAGAAAATATAATATGCTAGCAGCTTTTTATATGCAAATACGAAGAATATTTCTATAATGCATAATATTACACAAATTCAGTTTTTAAAAATGCGATTTACTATCGGTAACAATCCGTTGTAATTCTGTTTTCTTTAGAAAATATGATTGTGATTTAAGGATGATGCCTGTTGTGCAAAATAAACCCCAAACTTTTGGCAGATTCAAAACTGGAAGGAAAGCAACTTGCATACTGAAATTTGTAAATGCACGATAAATTACATTTACATCCGCTTGAAACAGTGTCTACCGACATGCAAATAGCATCGAACATGCAGTTTTAATATTTGTCAACAAGACTCGTAAAATTGAACACACTAACTAAAATAATAGGAAAGTAAGTGATTAAAAACCTCTTTTAAAATAATACTCATTCTACTGTTCTACTGTCTTATGAAATATGAAAATTATATGGGCATCACCTATTTCCATGTCATTTTTAAGGAACATAGTCTTGGCTACACCTGATATTCCGAATTGATTTCTACTGAAAATAGACTGTGCATCATCTGATATTCCTAATTGATTTCTACTGAAAATAGACTGTACATCACCTAATATTCCTAATTGATTTCTACTGAAAATAGACTGTGCAACACCCGATATTCCTAATTGATTTCTACTGAAACTAGACTGTGCATCATCTGATATTCCTAATTGATTTCTACTGAAAATAGACTGTACATCACCTAATATTCCTAATTGATTTCTACTGAAAATAGACTGTGCAACACCTGATATTCCGAATTGATTTCTACTGAAAATAGACTGTGCATCACTTGATATTCCTAATTGATTTCTACTGAAAATAGACTCTGTGCATCACCTGATATTCCTAATTGATTTCTACTGAAAATAGACTGTGCAACACCTGATATTCCTAATTGATTTCTACTGAAAATAGACTTTGCATAACCTGATATTCCTAATTGATTTCTACTGAAAATAGACTGTGTAACACCTGATATTCCTAATTGATTTCTACTGAAAATAGACTGTGCAACACCTGATATTCCTAATTGATTTCTACTGAAAATAGACTGTGCAACACCTGATATTCCTGATTGATTTCTACTGAAAATAGACTGTGCAACACCTGATATTCCTAATTGATTTCTACTGAAAATAGACCGTGCATCACCTGATATTCCTAACTTTCTTAATGAGCATAGCCTGGACACCACCTTATCTTCATGACTTTCTAATCTCACTATCTTGGTATAAGACGTGAATTAAGAAATACTTAGGATCACTTAGTCCACGTGGTACAAGCAAAGAATCGTCAAATGTAAGCAACTGTGCAACACGCGATCGGCGTAAACCTACTACAAAATACTTTTCTTAATTGATTGTTCCATGGAGATGTAACAACAAATGCGGCGCGTCTATACCACAGGCTTGGGTCGCAGGGTCCAGAAAAAATCATTAGTCATTTGAGATTCTGTCTTCCTGAGTCGCTTTGCCGTGTTTGATTGTTTATGTTGCGATGGTATTGTTTATATAACGTGTTAATTTGCGAGTCGACTGGGCCTGAGAGCAACTGTCAGTATAGGTATCAGAGATTCGGTGATGATAGAGGTACTGCATATATGATGCAGCTGTTTTGTTCAGCCGTTTGAATTTGCCTGATATAGCTAACATTATGGCCTATATTTCAATGTCTGGTAAAGTAGATACTGAAATATTTAAAGGTAGAAATTAGGGGCAGATCCAAGTTGGCCTGTGTGACGGAACCACCGGTTTGGGGCCCTGGAGCGAGGCCCCCATGAAGTTTCTGCACTTTAAGTCTTTTCAATGCATATCTATGACCCTGTTACTGTAAGGAAAACGCAATCAAGTAATCAGTCTTTCTATGTAATTATTTTTAGTTTAGTACCTGACTCTTTAGGTGTGGCATTGAAGTGCTTATTTCAAACAAATATGGATCATAAAAGATGCGGTGGCTCACAAGGTTTCCACAACAAAGAAGGATCTGTCTATACTGGACGTGAAGCAAGTAGTAATTGTGTGTGAGGGTTATTTAGCGTCACAGCAAGACGTAACTGTGTGTGGGTTATTTCGTGCCACGGCAAGTAGTAATTGTGAGTGAGGGTTATTTAGTGTCACAACAAGTAGTAATTATGTGAGAAGTTATCTAGTGCCATAGCATGTAGTAATTATGTGAGGGGTTGTCTTGTGCCATAGAAAGAATAATTATGTAGTAATTGTGTGAGTGTAATTTAGTGCCATAGCAAGCACTAAGCGTGTGTTTTGTCCAAGATTACACCACAGTAAACAAGTGCTGAATGTGTGACATTACCTATATTTTAAAATTAGGATATTTAAAATTAGGATATTTAAAAAATTTTGCCTGAAATTATTTAACCTTATTTAATCATTCATGATCTAAAATGTAGTATACTAGATTGAATAACAAAGATTCATTCAAATCGAACTTAATGTTTAAAACCATTTCATTAGTAATCCATTGAATATATTGCTTTATTATATTTTTGTGGGATTAAGTATTCATCGTGGGGTAAGTACTGTGTCACGTAAACCAGCATCTTGCCCAACTGACCCATGACATGTCCAACAGGCCCCTAATATATCCAACGGACCTCTGTCGTGTCCAACAGACCTCTAACATGTCTAACATAGACTAACGTGCCCAACTGACCGCTAATGTGACAAACAAATCCCAAACGTTTTTGATAATGTCATCAAAACAGTTTCCTTTTTTGGTTTGGTTCTATTCTAAGGGCATTTTTAATTAATTATTGTCATGTCGACAAAAAAATGAAGCAATGTTCCTTTGCGAAGGACAAATTGAGGCAGCGGACATGTTCAGGACTGGGCGGGTGTAAAATCCGGAAATTTCAAGTCAGACGCCATCAAAATAATTGCCTTATGTTATTATTGGCTATTCATATCCACATGGATATTTGTCAAATGGACCAAACGCGTTGCACAGTTTTTTTTTTTTTTCTTTTGACTGAAGGATTATAAATAGAAGCGATATATACTGTATATAAGAATATAAATAAAAGTGATCTATACTGTACATAAGATTATAAAGAAAAGTGATTTATGCTATACATAAGCTATACATGGAAGTGATCTATATTATACATCAGGCTATAAACAGAAGTGATATATACTTTATATAAGATTATAAACAGAATAGATCCATACTGTACATAAGATTATACATGGAAGTGATCTATACTGTACATAATATTACACATGAAAGTGATTTATACTGTACATAAGATTATACATGGAAATGTATACTGTATATAAGATTATACATGGAAGTGATCTACACTGTACACAAGATTATACATGGAAGTGATCTATACTGTACATAAGATTATACATGAAGTGATCTATACTTTACGTAATATTATACATGGAAGTTATATATACTGTACATAAGCTTATAAACAGAAGTGATCTATACTGTACATAAGGTTATAAATAAAAGTGATCTATACTGTACATAAGGTTATAAATAAAAGTGATCTATACTGTACATAAGATTATAAATAAAAGTGATCTATACTGTACATAAGGTTATCAACAGAAATTATCTTATATTATGTCCATTATATAAACAGAAGCGATATATACCTGGAACATAAGATTATAAATGTAAGTGACATGTACTGTATCCAAAAGCTGGAATGATATGTAAATCAGCAACATTTTTGTCTTGATTGCATGATTGAACACTGAATAACAATTAACATAACGCCCTCTTGTAATATCCATTCTAAACATCCCTCTCATCTTTAATATCTGTCTGACATTCAGATATTTACATTTCTGACATTTTGAAGTTTATATTTGCGATTTTTGATGACTGATTTTTCTTATCAATATCAAACAGATATCTAGCTTTGTAAGTCAATTCATGAGTTTTGTTGTTATTGGTGGTGGTGGTGGTGGTGGTGGTGGTGGTGTGTGTGTGTGTGTGTGTAAAGTGTTGACTTTCAAGTATACTATAATTTCATACACACATAGTGCTAATTTACTTTCTAATATGCTATAAGTTATAACATACAAAATTTTGTAGTATACTATAATTTAAACATGTAAAGCGTTAAGTCACTTTCTAGTATATTCTGATTTCATACACACGTAATTATTAATAAATAAACATTAACCATGTATGTGTATCTTGCTTTTTAGTCTTATATTTAAAACTAAAATGTGTTATATTATAGAAAACAAAAAAAATATTTGTATTCATTGTATCAGTTGTAAAAACTTTATTCAGGAAAAATAAAATATAGAATATTTTGAGGTAAAAAGTAAAATAATATTTTAATGGAAAAGAACAAATCTAAAGGTAAAAGAAAGACCAATTATCTTAAGGTAAAATAAAAAAAAACTGGTTTGAGAGAGAATCCTGGTTTTTCGTGCCGAAAAAGAAATGGTCTATCTCCTATATGATCCAAATTAAGCTACAAAAGATTTGTTGTTTTTTTGTGTCATTCATACTTAGTCCGTATTTACAGTGCCGTGGCTTAGAGCATTCATACTTAGTCCGTATTTACAGTGCAGTGGCTTAGAGCATTCATAATTATTTCGTATTTACAGTGCAGTGGCTTAGAGCATTCATACTTAGTCCGTATTTACAGTGCAGTGGCTTAGAGCATTCATAATTATTCCGTATTTACAGTGCAGTGGCTTAGAGCATTCATACTTAGTCCGTATTTTCAGTACAGTGGCTTAGAGCATTCATACTTAGTCCGTATTTACAGTGCAGTGGCTTAGAGCATTCATACTTAGTCCGTATTTACAGTGCAGTGGCTTAGTGCATTCATAATTATTCCGTATTTACAGTGCCGTGGCTTAGAGCAATCATACTTAGTCCGTATTTACAGTGCCGTGGCTTAGAGCATTCATAATTATTCCGTATTTACAGTGCAGTGGCTTAGAGCATTCATACTTAGTCCGTATTTACAGTGCCGTGGCTTAGAGCATTCATACTTAGTCCGTATTTACAGTGCAGTGGCTTAGAGCATTCATACTTAGTCCGTATTTACAGTGCAGTGGCTTAGTGCATTCATACTTAGTCCGTATTTACAGTGCCGTGGCTTAGAGCATTCATACTTAGTCCGTATTTACAGTGCCGTGGCTTAGAGCATTCATAATTATTCCGTATTTACAGTGCAGTGGCTTAGAGCATTCATACTTAGTCCGTATTTACAGTGCAGTGGCTTAGACCATTCATAATTAGTCCGTATTTACAGTGCAGTGGCTTAGAGCATTCATACTTAGTCCGTATTTACAGTGCAGTGGCTTAGAGCATTCATAATTATTCCGTATTTACAGTGCAGTGGCTTAGAGCATTCATACTTAGTCCGTATTTTCAGTACAGTGGCTTAGTGCATTCATAATTAGTCCGTATTTACAGTGCAGTGGCTTAGAGCATTCATACTTAGTCCGTATTTACAGTGCAGTGGCTTAGAGCATTCATAATTATTCCGTATTTACAGAGCCGTGGCTTTGAGCATTCATAATTATTCCGTATTTACAGTGCAGTGGCTTAGAGCATTCATAATAATTCCGTATTTACAGAGCCGTGGCTTTGAGCATTCATAATTATTCCGTATTTACAGTGCAGTGGCTTAGAGCATTCATAATTATTCCGTATTTACAGTGCAGTGGCTTAGAGCATTCATAATTATTCCGTATTTACAGAGTCGTGGCTTTGAGCATTCATAATTATTCCGTATTTACAGTGAAGTGGCTTAGTGCATTCATACTTAGTCCGTATTTACAGTGCAGTGGCTTAGAGCATTCATACTTAGTCCGTATTTACAGTGCAGTGGCTTAGAGCATTCATAATTATTCCGTATTTACTGTGCAGTGGCTTAGAGCATTCATAATAATTCCGTATTTACAGAGCCGTGGCTTTGAGCATTCATAATTATTCCGTATTTACAGTGCATTGGCTTAGAGCATTCATAATTATTCCGTATTTACAGTTTTGTGGCTTAGAGCATTCATACTTAGTCCTGATTTACAGTGCTGTGGCTTAGAGCATTCATAATTATTCCGTATTTACAGTGCCGTGGCTTAGTGCATTCATAATTATTCCGTATTTACAGTGCCGTGGCTTAGTGCATTCATAATTATTCCGTATTTACAGTGCCGTGGCTTAGTGCATTCATAATTATTCCGTATTTACAGTGCCGTGGCTTAAAGCATTCATACTTAGTCCTGATTTACAGTGCCGTGGCTTAGAGCATTCATAATTATTCCGTATTTAGTGCAGTGGCTTAGTGCATTCATAATTATTCCGTATTTAGTGCCGTGGCTTAGAGCATTCATAATTAGTCCTAATTTACAGTGCCGTGGCTTAGAGCATTCATAATTAGTCCTAATTTACAGTGCAGTGGCTTAGAGCATTCATAATTATTCCGTATTTAGTGCAGTGGCTTAGAGCATTCATAATTAGTCCTGATTTACAGTGCCGTGGCTTAGAGCATTCATAATTATTCCGTATTTACAGTGCCTTGGCTTAGTGCATTCATACTTAGTCCTGATTTACAGTGCCGTGGCTTAGAGCATTCATAGTTATTCCGTATTTGCAGTGCCATGGCTTAGTGCATTCACACTTAGTCCTGATTTACAGTGCCGTCGCTTAGTGCATTCATACTTAGTCCTGATTTACAGTGCCATGGCTTAGTGCATTCATAATTATTCCGTATTTACAGTGCCGTGGCTTAGAGCATTCATAATTATTCCTGATTTACAGTGCCTTGGCTTAGAGCATTCATCATTATTCCGTATTTACAGTGCCGTAGCTTAGTGCATTCATAATTATTCCGTATTTAGTGCCGTGGCTTAGAGCATTCATACTTAGTCCTGATTTACAGTGCTGTGGCTTAGAGCATTCATAATTTTTCCGTATTTCCAGTGCCATGGCTTAGAGCATTCATAATTATTCCTGATTTACAGTGCCTTGGCTTAGTGCATTCATACTTAGTCCTGATTTACAGTGCCGTCGCTTAGTGCATTCATACTTAGTCTTGATTTACAGTGCCGTGGCTTAGAGCATTCATAATTATTCCGTATTTACAGTGCTGTGGCTTGTTGCATTCATACTTAGTCCTGATGTACAGTGCCATGGCTTAGTCCATTCATAATTAGTCCTGATTTACTGTGCCGTGGCTTAGTGCATTCATAATTATTCAGTATTTACAGTGCCGTCGCTTAGTGCTTTCATAATTAGTCCTGATTTACAGTGCCGTGGCTTAGTGCATTCATAATTATTCCGTATATACAGTGCCATGACTTAGTGCGTTCATAATTAGTCCGGATTTACAGTGCCATGGCTTAGAGCATTCATAATTAGTCCTGATTTACAGTGCCGTGGCTTAGTGCATTCATACTTAGTCTTGATTTACAGTGCCTTGGCTTAGTGCATTCATAATTAGTCCTGATTTACAGTGCCATGGCTTAGAGCATTCATATTTAGTCCTGATTTACAGTGCCGTGGCTTAATGCATTCATAATTATTCAGAATTTACAGTACAATGGCATAATGCATTTATAATTAGTCCGGATTTACACTTGTGTTAGCATATGCGTTGAAGGTATAGAAGTATTTAATTTTCGGTGGTAAACTCGTTATAATATTCTAAGTAAAGAATCGGTTTCATATAAAAAGGAAGCAGAAGGAATGAAAATAAATCTCACACTAACAAAAATCACTAAAAGAAGGTTGTATATAACAGTGCGATAACCGTGTGTACAACACTTCATTTAATGCATGTGTTTAACATTTATGTTGTGCGTATCTGCAAAATCTGCAACTCTAGCACTGATTTTCTCATTAATGTCTCGTTTAAATCTGCGAATAGCATCAATTTTTAACAAACAAGGTGTGGAGAAATGTCAAAATATACCTGAAAGAAAATTTGTTTTGTCATTTAATTATACTCATTGAAGATAGACTACTATTTATTTATTATGAATGTCAGAAACAAGTCTTTGATGGAATCCTGCAACTAAGTGCTTGAAATGAACTCATGAAGATAATTTGGAGAAAGCTTAAAGTGTGTATGAATAACTTGAAGAATACCTATAAGTAATTAGGTACAATGAATAAATTGAAGCAAACATGTGAGGAATTAGGTAACTTGAATAATGCATGTAAGGAATTAGGTACACTGTATCAATACTGTTAAGCATGCTTGCAAGGAATTAGGTACACTATAAATAACTTGAAGCATGCATGTAAAGAATTAAGTACCCTGTATAAATTACTTGAAGCATGCATGTAATGAATTAAGTTTACTGTATAAATAACTTGAAGCATGCATGTAAGGAATTAAGTACACTGTATAAATTACTTGAAGCATGCATGTAAGAAATTAAGTACACTGCATGAATAACTTGAAGCATGCATGTAAAGAATTAGATACACTGTATAAATAACTTGAAGCATGCATGTAAAGAATTAAGTACCCTGTATAAATTACTTGAAGTATGCATGCAAGGAATTAAGTACACTGTATATATAACTTGAAGCATGCATGTAAGGAATTAGATACACTGTATAAATTACTCGAAGCATGCATGTAAGGAATTAAGTACCCGGTATAAATTACTTGAAGTATGCATGCAAGGAATTAAGTACACTGTAAAAATAACTTGAAGCATGCATGTAAAGAATTAGATACACTGTATAAATAACTCGAAGCATGCATGTAAGGAATTAAGTACACTGTATAAATTACTTGAAGTATGCATGCAAGGAATTAAGTACACTGTATAAATAACTTGAAGCATGCACGTAAAGAATTAGATACACTGTATAAATTACTCGAGATATGCATGTAAGAAATTAAGTACACTGCATAAATAACTTGAAGCATGCATATAAGGAATTAAGTACACTGTATAAATAACTTGAAGCATACATGTAAGGAATTAAGCACATTGTATACATAACTAGAAGCATGCCTGTAAGGTATTAAGTACACTGTATAAATTACTTGAAGCATGCATATAAAGAATTTGGTACACTGTATACATAACTCGAAATATGCATGTAAGGAATTAAGTACAATATATAAATAACTTGAAGCATACATGTAAGGAATTAAGCACATTGTATACATAACTCGAAGCAGCCTGTAAGGAATTGAGTACATTGTATAAATTATTTGAAATAATAAGTACTCTCGACAAAAGTGTCGTCTTCGACTACTCTGTATAATTTAGAGACCTCACCAGATAGCTTATGTTTTGCAACGCACAGTAATTGTAATTCAGAGGACCCCACACAATGACACATGGTTTGAAGAAACTTAAATAGTTGCTCATTGTTTGGTGGACCTCACATAATGGCCTCTAGTTTGCAGGACCACACACAGATAACCAGTTTCAAGGATCTCGAACTATGGTTAATTCTTTAAAGAAACTTAAACCTTGGTTTATTATTTGGAGGAGCACGTGCATTGTATTATAGTTTTGAGGACCACTTGGAGGAGCATGTGCATTGTATTATAGTTTTGAGGACCACTTGGAGGAGCACGTGCATTGTATTATGGTTTTGAGGATCACTTGGAGGAGCATGTGCATTGTATTATGGTTTTGAGGATCACTTGGAGGAGCACGTGCATTGTATTATAGTTTTGAGGACCACTTGGAGGAGCACGTGCATTGTATTATAGTTTTGAGGACCACTTGGAGGAGCACGTGCATTGTATTATGGTTTTGAGGACCACTTGGAGGAGCACGTGCATTGTATTATGGTTTTGAGGATCACTTGGAGGAGCACGTGCATTGTATTATAGTTTTGTGGACCACACAGTGGCTTATAGTTTAGAGGAAAATCCATAATGTTTTATTGTTTTGGAGGAGCTCACATAATAGCTGAGAATTTGGAGTTGAGCAATTAGTCTATACTCTTAAAAAAAGTTACAGAAAAAAGTGAAAAGCAACAAGCTTTGTAAAATGTAACAAAAAATAATTATGTCCCTTGAATACAAAATGAAAGTGAGAAAAAGAAGTTATGATACTGCGAAGTAAGTCCCAAAATAATCCAAGAATTACAGACACAGTTCCTAGTGATTTAAAGTTCTGACTAAAATTCAGTAAAGTCCAAAAAGAAAATCCAAAACTGAAGGCAATTGACGTGTTTATTATAACTTATTGAGTACTGATGTGTTAACATTATTTTGTTGAATCAGTAATATAATTCCAGGTTTGAATTAATATAACTTCCAGCTTATTTATTTAAGAATTTTATCAGATCACTTTTTTATTTCCAGAGAAAATAATCACTTGAATTCAACAATCTGAAAAACTTCAGCCCAACTGGTCACAACATAACACAAACACAATTGAAAGTGCTAGATGTTACAGCACGAATGACCCGTTCACCATTAGCATTTTCTAAAATCAACAAACATTGCCTACTTAAAAATAACCTTCTAGAATGATCTTAATATTTACAAAACAATAACCTAGATTCAATAATTCACTTAGAAAAGCTCCAAAAGTTTAATCAAATCAACATATTTACCTTCTCTATTAATAATGATCCTGATATTAAGCCCATATACAGAGAGAATAATTAACTATGAATAAAAGCTTTTAAAAAGACAATCAGGTCAAACAGAAATGAACTCAAATTTGAACAAGGTCACGTTCGGTAAACATTGTTACATTCCAACAGCATGTAAAGAAATAAATTTTAAAAATTAACAAACAATTAACGATAAATTAAATACACATAGCAGGATTTCCTCGTGCAATGGATTAGAGTTTGGAGGACCTCACACGGTATCGCATTGGTGGGCCGTACAAAATGATTTACAGATAGAAGGACATCACACAGTGAATTATTGTATTGAGAAGCTTAAACAAGTGTTTACTGTTTGAATCAGCTCACAAAAGGATTTATTATTTGAAATAATTCATATTTGTAACAAAGGCATGCGTGGGTGCACAAAACTAATATACGGTACAAACTCATGCAATAAAAATTTTCTGCGTGTTCGCACCATATCGTGCTTTTAACGCATTTTCCTTCGATACTAGGTAATTTCAAATAAACCAGCATTAAAAGTCAGCCTTCCTCAAGGTCATTGAAACTTGTATTTATTCCAAAAGGAAGGAAAAGAATTGATTTATAATTCATTTAACACAAATGTATATTAAGACACAGTCATGTTGATTTCAAGATGAGTAATTGGCCCCTTCTGGAAAGCCATCTCCGGCAGACGTCAAGAGCATTGTAGACAAAGCATAGCATCAGTTCAAAATGCGATAGGACCGGATGACCATCCGAACTCGCCTACAACGTCTGAATATTGTCTTGCCACTGGATTTATACAGGCCTGGGTAAAAGAGTGATCGTGGCTCTGTTCAACTCGGTCATGACATCATCCCCCATCATCAGGAGATACCTTCAAGTTTTTGGCAGATACATTGTAGCTGCATACTTGGCTGTTCAGTGATACGGTTCTTTTTACACTGGACCGAAGCAGTGGATATCTTAAGCCCGAACTACGACTGAGCAGCCCTTTTTTGAACCTCCATAGGATGAGGAAAGGACAAGAAAAGATGCTGTAAATAATGCTTGATTTACTTTAACATTGGTCAGCATAACGCGATTGATGCGGATCTCCCATCTTTGTGGTCGATAATTTAACAAAGCAACAAAAGTGATGCAACTCATCCGTGGTACCTGGAATATGCGCACACTAGTAGACAGTCCATCAGTAGATAGATCCGACAGAAGAGTAATACACTGTTAGTAGTCTACTGGCCAGATTCAACAGACGTGAGTGAAAGTCGCCTAGACGAGGATCGATAACTCACAGACGTAGGAGCCGTTGTAGTGTCCGAAGTAATGAAGCTGATGTTGTAAATTCCATAAAATCACAGCTAGTCAGCAAGCTAACAATGTCGCAAATGGCGTGAATGACAGATTAATGACTGATGAGGATGCACCCATGTTCGCAGCACTAGTACCAAACTGACTATGTCACCGTCAGGAGAAGGGAAATGCAGGATGTACAAGCTTTAGACTGTTTTGGAAGAGAAGTTCTGGACAACTCTGGTAAATTGGGAGTTCCATAACCGTCTCCTGCGAGGCAGGTAAAGTGGGGTTTGTATATAAAGACGTATGGTAATCAATTATTCATTCCTGTGTTAAAACCATTCCGTGGAATCACTTATTATTGTTTTCAGATATAAGTTGGGGCGAATTATTTATTTACATTATTCATTGGAATTATAAATTGCTAATTGACTTTTGGGATTTAAACACTACTTTGGGATTATTGAGAACTCATTCAAAGACTTTCTGGATTAAATAATCGTTGATCATCTAATATATATATATATATATATATATATATATATATATATATATATATATATATATATATATATATATATATTCATGATTATTGGAACTGATTTGAAACATTCCTTACTTTGGACCTTTGTTAGAACATTGAGGATTATTTCGTATTTAATTCGTAATACTCACAGTGTTTCTATTTTTTATTATTTTAAAACGTACATAAATAAATTATTTGTCGACTGTGCTAAAATTATTTGCTTCACTTCCTTTCCATTACATATTTCAAGACCCTGGAGTAAAACAATTATATATTTGCATAATTACAGATCGTATCAGTTCTTACGATACCATACTCACATCCAAGCAACTCCAATGGGTATTTTAATGTAGATCTCAAAATCTTTATTTTCAGACACATAAATTCGATTTTAGGTGAGCATCATAAAGTCGACAGCATATGATTTCAAACATATATTTGAACTAAATTTGCATGATTTTTGTAGATCGTTAAATCTTTGGTTTCAAACACCTAACTCAGCTAACTGTGCATAACAAAAGTAGATACCTAAATCTTAGATTGCAAACACGTTAACTGTGCATGATAGAGTAGACAGCTTGATTTCAAGTACATTTATACAAGATTAGATGAAATTTTGTAAAAAGAAAATTGCGTTAAATATGTTCATTATGAACGCTGTTTTTGTTGATGATTTAAACGTGTACGAAAATGTTCACTAGATTGAAATTTACAACACAATACCATCGTTGAAAATTTAAACAAATTCGACGTCATATAGATTGATCAGAAACGTAGAATCAATGGGCGATGCCAGATTAGTTTTTGGTTGGAACAGGTGTGGATCAAACATTCAAAACGGCCTAACCCAATCAGATTGCTGTCCATAGAACATACTGAGTCATTTTGCAGGAAATACTGCTGTTCATAGACATTTCAAGATGGTCGATATTGTATAATCAATCATAAAAATTAATTCAACGAGAGTATTATGTGTTTTTCAATCAGAGACATTTCCGTGGCGGACCCAGAAATATCATTTGGTGTTTAGTCAAATGGTCAATGGAATGATTTATTTGTAACAGCGAAGGAGAAGGGGGAGGCAACACTCCGGAAGCTCCTGGAATTTAAGCGCTACCAGGGCATGTAGTAGAGAAATCAGTTTATAATATGAGAATCTAACTACAGAGAATCTTGATCTGGGAAACGTAAATGCTGTTGCGCTCCCTACCCCAACCCCCATCTACATCTGTATTTAGCAGTGTTATAATCTGATTTCTCTACCACATGACGTTTTATTGATTAAATTGTTAAACAAATTTTATTGTCACAATAGGATACGATGAGATTGGGCACAAGTGCTAACAACTTAAATTAAACCTCCACTACCTAATACAAATGTAGCCACCCAATCCGCATGAAAACAGCATAATGGAAAATGGTTGGAGAGAGAGTTTCCTCAGACTTTTGCCACCACCACATTTTTGATATTTGAACATTTATGTTGGGGTATAGGATCAAAGTCCACTGCCTATCGAAAACTTGGGGTTCGGAGACACCATTTTGTGTCGGCATAGGGTAGCCCGTTTCTATCCGGATTATCAAACTTGAACAACTTTTCATCGAGATATACCTGCATGAAATCGATTGGAATATGATTTGTTTTCTCAAAAATCGCGAGCACAGCAGTTTGTCAGCGGATCAAACAAGTGACGACTTTTCGACTGGCAGTGGATTCTGCATGTCAAAAATAGGGTAGCAAGGGTCAGAGGAAACTGGGGGAGAGAGAGAGAGAGAGAGAGAGAGAGAGAGAGAGAGAGAGAGAGAGAGAGAGAGAGAGAGAGAGAGAGAGAGAGAGAGAGACGGACGGACGGGGTGGGTGGGACACAAAGACAGTAATCACAATTTGAACTAGTTATTGAAATCGGTAAGTAGCAGTTATATATTTGCATACATGTGGTAAAATTCTATAGTTTTCATTTGCATCGCCCTTTTTCCCAAAGTAGTAAATTTAAGCTAATAGCTGCATCTGACATTGAAAAAAGTTTTTCATCAACTCAGCTTGTTGTCTATTGTACTTGGGATAGGACATTAAAAAATGAATGGTTTCGATCACACCGTGTGAACATAAAGTAGTGTCAGTATGCTGAATACAGTAAAAATCATCTTCTAATGAAATTATATCAAGTCGTAATCTATTACAGACAATATACAGTGTTCTAATGGAATTACATCATGTCGTAATCTAGTACGGACAATATAGTGTTCTAATGGAATTACATCATGTCGTAACCTAGTACGGACAATATAGTGTTCTAATGGAATTACATCATGTCGTAATCTAGTACGGACAATATAGTGTTCTAATGGAATTACATCATGTCGTAACCTAGTACGGACAATATAGTGTTCTAATGGAATTACATCATGTCGTAATCTAGTACGGACAATATAGTGTTCTAATGGAATTACATCATGTCGTAATCTAGTACGGACAATATAGTGTTCTAATGGAATTACATCATGTCGTAACCTAGTACGGACAATATAGTGTTCTAATGGAATTACATCATGTCGTAATCTAGTACGGACAATATAGTGTTCTAATGGAATTACATCATGTCGTAATCTAGTACGGACAATAGTGTTCTAATGGAATTACATCATGTCGTAACCTAGTACGGACAATATAGTGTTCTAATGGAATTACATCATGTTGTAATCTAGTACGGACAATATAGTGTTCTAATGGAATTACATCATGTCGTAATCTAGTACGGACAATATAGTGTTCTAATGGAATTACATCATGTCGTAACCTAGTACGGACAATATAGTGTTCTAATGGAATTTCATCATGTCGTAATCTAGTACGGACAATATGCAGTGTTCTATTATACGATTTTTGGACATGTCTCAAAGCGCTGAAAGACGTATTACATCGAGTATCCTGTTTGCGTTTATTCCACAAAGATACTGTTGAGGGTATAGAATATAATTTGTTAGAAGTTAGCCTGAAACTACAAATGATCATTTTGATTGATTGTCGAATGTTCTAATTTGTTTGTTCACAGGGGGACTTAGTAATTCAATAACATTGTCTGGAGTTTGGCTAATTTTAATGTTGTAGGGTGTCAGTAATTTTTTGTCGTCTTTTTCTTCTAGACTGCAGACTTTCTAACCCCGCTTCAAAATAGAGAGATTGCCTATTAGTGAAGTTGGAAGTCCTGTAACTTTTTGAACTGAAGTTTTTCCCAATTTTTCTGAATTGAACAACTAGCGTCCGTCCCTGACTACACTGGCTCATTTCAAGATAGCTCAGACATAAGTGATATACACGTTTGATAAATTTTGCCTTCTTAGTTTTGTTTTAGTTTTTCATAAATAATTGTCGACATAATGCTCTTTGTAACAATGCTCTCAATTTGACAATTCCATCAGATATTTGATGAAAGTATTAGTCATTGATGGCGATGAGAATACACATAGTAAATTTCGATATTATCAAAAACAAGATTATTTGTTACATTTTTATTCGTGAAAAATATTTCCACTTTTTTTTCTGGATTAAACATTAAGGCCATTTATTGGACCTTGGTTCCACAAGATTAATCAAGGCTTTGGTGACTATACATTAACAAAAGACTGCCAATCCTGCCCCACCCAATAGACTGCCATTTCTGACTCATTCGTCTCTTGTGCTTTTTTTTCTGAAATAGTGCTAGGATAAAACTTTTATGTCAGCCCTTTGAAGAAAGCTAAATATAAAACTAGCTTCAGGTATAAAATAATTAAAGTTCATTCCACACAGTATGAGGAAAGATATTCACTCAGTGAATTTTCAGGTTAGCATCATAAAACGAGGCGAAAACTATTGTTTCAACACAATTGGAATCGACTCAGAATGTAACAAATCTCTTTAAATAATGCTAAAACGGGGTAGTCTGTTTACTCGAAACTTTTCAATGGTACTACAACCCATGGGAGAGTCGATTTCCTCAGTAACGAGTGATCAACTGATATACCCGGCTATGTTTGGCCATTATATAGTTGCTTTCCTTCGATTTATTTGCAATATCAAATATACTCTTCCAGAAATCAGGACACACGTCTGATAACATGTATTAAGACCCGTGTATTTCAGCATGCATCGAATGAATGGCGCTGCAATGTATGGCAAAATTAATTGTTTAAATCATTCATGCATGAAATAAATTCTGTAATTGTAGCTACATTTCTAGAGGCAAACTTGAAAATTCAGCGAGAAACAAGACTTGGATATCATACACGATGCTGTGCAGAACCAGCTATAACAATTTTGCAATGATATTGTCTTTGTAACAAAGTTATTAATATTAAGATACTGAATATGTTAATTATGCATATAATTAATGTGGAAAATTGGACGAATCTTAATGTCGCAATGGGCATGTATTTTTTATACTTCGAATAATAACTTAATTCGATGTGTAGATATGGAAAGAGTTCCATTCATGTAACTTGAAATTAGACGTAGATATGGTACATTTGATAATAGTACCCTTAGAAGTTTTTAAGATTTGCATCTTGCACAGTCGATATTTGTGGACATAAAGTTAGGGCTAGTGGACAGCGGAACGTGAAATACAATATGGACACTGGGGTTTAAATATCCACATGCAAAAGTAAAAGAAGTCATGCAAACCATCATAATTTATTTCGTGACAAAATATAAGGGACAAAATTAGACATGGAAATAAAAGAACAAAAGTTGTCAGCAAATGACTTAGTATACATTATGAGACGTCGAACGATAAAAAAGTTTTTTCCCTTCAAATTTTCCTACAAATGCCTGTTATCCCATATTCACAATATACAAGCACGTAAAAATACCAAATAATTTTTTCAAACCCAATCCAAATACAAACAAAGTTTTTTTTTTATTCTTTTCAAAGACGTGTTAGAATCATGACTATTTATTAGGTATGATCTCCTTTCAGAGCCTTGCGTAACCATTAAAACTGTATTAGGGCTGTCTACTTTCAGAGCCTTGCATACCATTAAAACTGTTTATTAGGTTTGTCTTTTTTCAGAGCCTTGCATAACCATTAAAACTGTTCATTAGATATGTCTCCTTCCAGAGCCTTGTATAACCATTAAAACTGTTTATTAGGTATGTCACCTTTCAGAGACTTGCATAACCATTAAAACTGTTTATTAGGTATGTCTCCTTTCAGAGCGTTGTGCAACCATTAAAATTGTTTATTAGGTTTGTCTCCTTTCAGAGCATTGCACAACCATTAAAACTGTTTTTTTTTAGGTATGTCTCCTTCCAGAGCCTTGTATAACCATTAAAACTGTTTATTAGGTATATTAGGTAGGTCACCTTCCAGAGCCTTGTATAACCATTAAAACTGTTTTTTAGGTAGGTCACCTTTCAGAGCCTTGTATAACCATTAAAACTGTTGTTAGGCATGATCTCTTTTAAGAACCTTGTATAACCATTAAAACTGTTTTTTTTAGGTAGGTCTCCTTTCAGAGCCTTGCATAACCATAAAACTGTTTATTAGGTATGATCTCCTTCCAGATCCTTGCATAACCATCAAAACTTTTTATTAGGTATGTCTCCTTTCAGAGCCTTGTATAACCATTAAAACTGTTTATTAGGTATGTCTATAAATAACACAAGAAATACACTTGACACATTTTCCACGTCAGTTCCATTTTATATCGGTGAAAGTGGGTAGCTTTTGTATATGATTGTATTTTTGACGATATTAATTATTGTCCTATTCTGATTTTGAGCTGCATATGCATTGGCAGGCACAAAAACGGAACAAGTTAGGATGGGTTCGAGAAGACGAATTGAAGATGCCGTTGTGCTTTTAAGGGTACAATAGAGAGATTTGGCTGTTCACGCACCCTATTTGCACCATTGCAGTCGAACTTTGCAAAAGTATAAACAAAGCATGAATCAACAAAAATATGAAAATTTTATTCTTCTCAGTATTCAATTAAATCCAGTTGAATAACGACCTACGTTGGCGTGTTGCTTTTATTAAAAAACGTCCATGCAATATGTCATATGTTGACTAGAAAATTACTTTTATTGCCAGAAGAGGATATAATGACCGTATACAAACACCAAGTATTTATTTAAGATCTGTTACATCAAATTGGATTATGCAAGCTTTAGAGAATTAATCTTTATTGTATAAATTAAAGTTCTCTAAATATCAGGATACGAAGTTTCATTGCATCAATTGAGGTTATCTAAACTTGTGGAATTTAGCTTCATTGTATGAACTGACGCTGTCTACAGTTAGGAAATTTAGCTTCGTTGTATCAAGTGATGCTATCTAAAATTAAAAAAGAAGCCCCATTATATCACTTGACATCATAGAAACATTGAAGAAATAAACTTCACTGTATGAATTGACGTTATCTAAACACTGGGTAATATGCGTTTTGTAATCATGTGACATTATCTAAACACCGGGGGATAGAGCCTTTCGCATCAGTTGACGTTATCTAAGTATTAGGGAAATGAGCTTCGTTGTATGAATTGCCGTTCTCTAAATATTAGTGAATTGAGCTTCGTTGTCTCAATTGCCGTTATCTAAATATTAGTGAATTGGGCTTCGTTGTCTCAATTGCCGTTATCTAAATATTAGGGAATTGAGCTTCGTTGTATCATTTGCCGTTATCTAAATATTAGGGAATTAAGCTTCTTTGTATCAATTGCTGTTATCTAAATACTAGCGAATTGAGCTTCGTTGTATCAATTGACATTATCTAAATATCAGAGAATTGAACTTCGTTGTATCAATTGACGTTTTCAAAATATTAGGGATTGAGCTTCTTTATATCAATTCGCGTTATCATCACATCGAATTGACCTACTCGAAACATTGTGGAATAAAACTTTACCAACTCACGTTATCTCAACAATGTGGCATAAATCATATATAGTAAAGTTATGTAAACTCTGGGGAATTAAGCGTCAATACATCATTCAAATTATTCATTTGAAAAAAAATCATTCTCTCTGTATGAACTTACGTTGACTTTGGATTATAAGATACTTATACGAATGTCATAATTTTCCATGTGAAACACTTATAATAGTAATACGCCATAGCCACATGGAAATCAAAGGCTATTACTCGAAGGAATGAAATATTCTTCAAAGTCATTGTTCGTCATGGCCCTCAAACATAGGAATTATTCGTCTTATTTCATAATTTTAACTGAAATCTGCACTTAACTCACTCTCTCTCTCATATCCAAATTTGGGTTTGAAAACAACAAATTGCATGTCTCTAAGTTTTCTGCATGCTGTGACAAATGGCCAAAAAGATTCTTTTTTGTACAACATCAAAGGAAACAATAATTTTGTAAGGAATGTTCTCTTCTCACAAATGTGTGCATCATTCTGTTAGGACATTTTCTTATTACAGAAGTGCATCATTTGGTCAAGACATTCTCTGTTGTTTGCATCATTTGGTCAAGACATTCTATGTTGTTTGCATCATTCTGTTAGGACATTTTCTTATTACAAATGTGTGCATCATTTTGTAATTTTAATTCCCTTTTTTACGAATGTTTGCAACAAAGTTATCATTGACAAGTTCTTTTCAACATAAAGAGTAATTACGTGTCATGTAATCTTTCACATTTAATGAAACTATAATGTTTGATCTGGCCATATGAAATGCTGTATCAAAAATATAAATATTATAGTTCATGTTTTAATTTAAAACATTCCTTGAACTGTATCATTGGTGATGAATGAAACAAATTAAGAAAGGTCTTATTTGGGAAAGGGACATGTGAACACTATAAATCCTACATGAATAAACATTTAGTATGAACAAGTGTCACATGCTGAACAGGTATCTCTTTATTGGAAAGGGGACATGTGAACTCTAGAAATGTTGGGTGATGGAACATTTGGTGTCGGAACAAGTATCTCTCGGCTGCTCATTGGACAAAACACTTGTCGGGAAAGAGTACAATATCTAGCTAGAGATTTCATAACATCACAAATTTCTGTATTACTCCATGAAGAATCTTGGCACATAAATAAAACACAACTCCATGACCTTTTAGAATACTGTCATCGAGTCTCTAAGTTGTATCCAAATGCTGTTGGTGCCTGGTAGTGCTGGTAGTGTCCCTTAATGTGTGGATGATGATACGACGAATAATCCATATTTCTAGAATAAGGGGAAGGCCTGCTCTTTGCTGCGGCCATTAAATACGAGTCATGGTACTGAGCATAAGTAAAGCTATCCGTGTAGGATGTTGGAAAACGGAGTCCCGATGGCTGAAAATTATTGCTAAAACACGGGGGCGAAATGTTCGTCTGATCTTTGGATTCTTCTGTTTCTGAAATAAAAACGGAACATATTAATAAACCGTATCAAGGTGGTCTTCAATATTAGGTCTGCTACAATTTACATCAAAAATTCGGATTTTTATATTTTGGAAAATTTTAACGAGGTACGTATGAAATTAATGATTTGTTGTTAGGCAAAATTTGACGGTACTTTAACTTTTAATCGTATTAAGACCATTTAAGTTTAATTGAAAACGATTATTTCATATCCGACTTTTCTGTAGCACGAGCAATAAATCCAGTCTTTGAATTTTTAAATGCTGTTTACTCAGACACGAACATCTTTAAGGTCAAGTCAGAAAGCATCGAAGATATTTGATGGATATGGGAATACGTATTATTAATATATTTATAGGTATATATTCACAAGTGATGTTACATAATTAAAAGATAACTACATCCTTTAATTAATAACGTATATTTATCAATATAGCAAACCGTGTCGTGTAAAAATGCAATGGATTTTTAAATACCTTTATCGCTGTTTAGTCGTTTTCTATTGTTGCTGTTGATGATTTGCAATGAGCTTGGTCGATGGTTGTTTCTAGATGGTCCACCACATGGATTTAAATGAGACAGAACTTCAACCATGCTGAAAAAAATGACAATAAAATGCCCAATTAAGGTCATTATTTATATAAACTAATGTATATGTCATGGCGCACATTGTATTTACCTGTCTTGTATGTTGTAATATTGGCCTTTGGCCTAATTTACTAAATAAATAAATATATTATTATTATTATTATTATTATTATTATTATTATTATTATTATTATTATTATTATTATTATTATTGATATGCAAGTGCATATTGTTCTATAAAAAAAACATGAAGATTACAGCATCAGTGTGAAATATTTAATTATGTATGAATCAGGACTTTGATGTACATAACCTTACCGCTCCAGTGGCCTAGTGGTTAGAGCGTCCGCCTTGGATACGGGAGGTCATAGGTTCGATCCCCAGTCGAGTCATACCAAAGACACAAAAATGGTACTAACATTTGCCTCGCTTGACGCTCAGAGGTTATAGTTAGGACTGGTGTCAGGATATTACGACTGTGTGGGACATAATTCTACATGTCTCAACATGATGCCCCAGTGCTAGACATCGCTATAAACTGACACACTGCAAATACATAAGCGATATGACTGAAAAAGTCTCTCTCTCTCTCTCTCTCTCTCTCTCTCTCTCTCTCTCTCTCTCTCTCTCTCTCTCTCTCTCTCTCTCGTATGGTTTTTCTTTCCTGTAATCATTGGTACTCTCCATACTTGCCGTAATCTATATAATATTGTCTGTATACTTCGTATCAATCAATATCCATCAGTGATTAAAAAGAGTGAAACAAAAATCCCCCTTGGATGTTTTGAACTTACCAGTCATTCGGCTCTACGTCACGAAAACCTTTTGCAAAAGGATTGCTAGCTATCTTCAGCTGGGTTATCTGAATTGAGACATAGTGAAATCGTACGTTTACATGTCATTTTTGTGTCTATATCTGGATTGAGACATAGTGAAAGTTTTATCGTACGTTTACTTGTCATTTTTGTGTCTATATCTGGATTGAGACAGTGAAAGTTTTATCGTACGTTTACTTGTCATTTTTGTGTCTATATCTGAATTGAGACATAGTGAAATCGTACGTTTACTTGTCATTTTTGTGTCTATATCTGGATTGAGACATAGTGAAAGTTTTATAGTACGTTTACTTGTCATTTTTGTGTCTATATCTGGATTGAGACATAGTGAAAGTTTTATCGTACGTTTACTTGTCATTTTTGTGTCTATATCTGGATTTAGACATAGTGAAAGTTTTATCATACGTTTACTTGTCATTTTTGTGTCTATATCTGGATTGAGACATAGTGAAAGTTATATCATACGTTTACTTGTCATTTTTGTGTCTATATCTGGATTGAGACATAGTGAAAGTTTTATCGTACGTTTACTTGTCATATTTGTGTCTATATCTGAACTGAGACATAGTGAAATCGCAGGTTTACTTGTCATTTTTGTGTCTATATCTGGATCGAGACAGTCAAAGTTTTATCGTACGCTTACTTGTCATTTTTGTGTCTATATCTGGATTGATAAATAGCGAAAGTTTTATCGTACATTTACTTGTCATTTTTGTGTCTATATCTGGGTTGAGACATAGTGAAAGTTTTATCGTACGTTTACTTGTCATTTTTGTGTCTATATCTGGATTGAGACATATGAAAGTTTTATCGTACGTTTACTTGTCATTTTTGTGTCTATATCTGGATTGAGACATAGTGAAAGTTTTATCGTACGTTTACTTGTCATTTTTGTGTCTATATCTGGATTTAGACATAGTGAAAGTTTTATCATACGTTTACTTGTCATTTTTGTGTCTATATCTGGATTGAGACATAGTGAAAGTTATATCATACGTTTACTTGTCATTTTTGTGTCTATATCTAGATTGAGACATAGTGAAAGTTTTATCGTACGTTTACTTGTCATTTTTGTGTCTTTATCTGGATTGAGACAATGAAAGTTTTATCGTACGTTTACTTGTCATATTTGTGTCTATATCTGAACTGAGACATAGTGAAATCGCAGGTTTACTTGTCATTTTTGTGTCTATATCTGGATCGAGACAGTCAAAGTTTTATCGTACGCTTACTTGTCATTTTTGTGTCTATATCTGGGTTGAGACATAGTGAAAGTTTTATCGTACGTTTACTTGTCATTTTTGTGTCTATATCTGGATTGAGACAGTGAAAGTTTTATTTTACGTTTACATGTCATATTTGTGTCTATATCTTAATTGAGACATAGTGAAATCGTACGTTTACTTGTCATTTTTGTGTCTATATCTGGATTGAGACATAGTGAAAGTTGTGTCGTACGTATACTTGTCATTTTTGTGTCTATATCTGGATTGGGACATAGTGAAAGTTTTATCGTACGTTTACTTGTCATTTTTTGTGTCTATCTCTGGATTGAGAGATAGTGAACGTTTTATCGTACGTTTACTTGTCATTTTTGTGTCTATATCTGTATTGAGACATAGTGAAAGTTTTATCGTACGTTTACTTGTCATTTTTGTGTCTATATCTGGAATGAGACAGTGAAAGTTTTATCGTACGCTTACTTGTCATTTTTGTGTCTGTATCTGGATTAAGACATAGTGAAAGTTTTATAATACGTTTACTTGTCATTTTTGTGTCTATATCTGGATTGAGACGTAGTAAAAGTTTTATCGTACGTTTACTTGTCATTTTTGTGTCTATATCGACAATTCAACTAGTTTGCAAGCGACTACAGAATAAGTTTCGCACAGAAAATTTATGATTGTACAAAATGTTTCAAAAGAAAAGTTTAAGTAAAAATGGGTACGTGTAATAAACAAGACAACAGTGTAAAACATGGTATTGGGACAATTCTTCTCCAATATTATTAAAAAAGAAATTCATTAAAATCAAAACAATTGAGAAACTAATCTTACTAGAAATCAATTATGTAGGATATACTCTGTAACATATATTGTAATAATCAGAAAATATAAATAAGATACTGTAAAATATATTATGTTATAACAAGCAAATATAAACGGATACTGTAATGTATATTGTAATAATCAGAAAATATAAATCAGATAATGTAACGTTTATCGTAATAATCAGAAAATTTAAATAAGATACTGTAAAATATATTATGGTATAACAAGCAGATATAAATCGGATACTGTATTGTATATTGTTATAATCAGAAAATATAAATCGGATAATGCAATGTTTATCGTAAAAATCAGAAAATATAAATCGGATATGTAATGTTTATAGTAATAATCAGAAAATATAAATCGGATAATGTAATGTTTATCGTAATAATCAGAAAATATAAATCGGATAATGTAATGTTTATCGCAATAATCAGAAAATATAAATCGGATAATGTAATGTTTATCGTATTAATAAAAAATGCAAACTGGATAATTTCCATCAATATGAATGGACGGCTCCGTCTGTCCTTTAACTTTCAGGACTATTAACAGTAAGAAAGCTGCATGAATAGGCAGTTTTTCAAAAAGATTTGAACTAGTGTTTGTTAATTCTTTGTATTGAATACATCTACGTTTGATAAATCTTAAATCCACTCACTCGGTGATTCTGGTAGGCCGTAACAGCCATGAATTTAGTTTCTGCAAACACGAATGTCCTGTGGTTTTCTGTTTTTGAGCAATCGTCCCCTTTGGGATTGACATAGACAATGTGAAATCGAGGCTGGAACTTGTGCATCGAGTTGAGGATAATCTGTTAATAAAAATTTAATACAAATTAGTCGTGCAATTCCTCCTTAAGACAGGTGGTTGACAAAAATGTTTCATCATTGCTTGCGAGTGAAATGTAATTACTCCTAATAAAGATCGTGTCAATTACCGACAGCATTATTCTCTCTCTCTCTCTCTCTCTCTCTCTCTCTCTCTCTCTCTCTCTCTCTCTCTCTCTCTCTCTCTCTCTCTCTCTCTCTCTCTCTCTCTCTCTCTCTCTCTCTCTCTCTTTCTTGAACGTAAGAGGAAACAAACGAATTTTTCCCCAAAAAGTTCATTAAAGCAAAAGTCGCATCAATAGACCCATTCTAAAATTATAAAAATAAAATTCCACACAATCTTCTACAAAAGCACGAAGATCATAGTATTGCTGACTTTGTCTAGTTACACCTGGAACATTTAATCCAATATATATATATATATATATATATATATATATATATATATATATATATATATATATATATATATATATATATATATATATATATATATATGCGTTTTACGCTAATTGCTTCATGTAGTTCCAGGTTTAAGATTCAAATGGTTAATATGCTTGTAACAGGTTAATTTTATAAATATTCGCAAGCTAACACCATTTTTTATGTGTATATCAGATACGCGCGGTATTTGTTTCCGGTGATACGTACTACGTGACTTTGCTTTTCACTCCACCGATACTTCAGCGGTTCCGATCAGAAAGAAATGTACGAAAATTCCCGAGTAGTCTTGCTACAATTTAACGACAAAATAATTGCATTTTTGTTTACGGAATAGTTGTATTTGTAACAATTTAATTTCAAATATTACAAAAAATAAATATATTTATGAACCTTTAATGACATGCTTGCCGTTCGATACATATGCTATCATGGCAGACGAAAGTATGATGTAACAAATGTACAGGCCAATGTTTTCGAAAAAATTTCGAAATAAAAGCTGTAAAACAAAAATCATTGTTTACTAGCAAATATTAATGTGTTCACTATTTGTGGTAATCTTACTAATATTTTAAAGATAAAAGTTGTTTTCCGTTTTAATTTTGCGTAATTTATCTAGTCCAACAAATAATACTCGTTTCACGAGTCAGTATGTTTTATGTGTACTGGCTCTCTTTCATAAATATTTTGCCTGGATTTAAGCATGCCGATCATAACAATATGCGAAGCATGAAATTTGTAGGCTTTAGGCTCGGCATTTTTCATTTTTATCAACAAGCCCTATACATGCCGTCAACCACTGTGTAAGCCTAATCAACCTATTTTAGTCTAGATGGCACCCTATATACAGCAAATGGCATACTGATAGTAAATTCATCTACTGCAAGATACTGACCATTTTACTTTTGGGCGGGACGGAAGGGCTATGATTTTCCTTGCAGCCTATATATTATATATTTTTATCTCAAGATAATTTTAAAAAAAACCCAACAACTTAACTGGTGTAATATGATTCTAATTCTATCGATCGATCGATCGATCGATCGATCGAGAGAGAGAGAGAGAGAGAGAGAGAGAGAGAGAGAGAGAGAGAGAGAGAGAGAGAGAGAGAGAGAGAGAGAGAGAGAGAGAGAGAGAGAGAGAGAGAGAGAGAGAGATGACAAGAAGAATATTCCACACATTGGTGGATATTAGTTTCTTTGACAATAACATTTGTAGGCACAGTATAATCAAAACTTTAATAGCATTCTAAAACAGACAAGATTAGTACTAGGTGCAGTATAGGTAAATTTATTCGCAGGGTGAACATAATTAAGACGATCAATACATTTTTGCATTTTTCTTTTTGAATGATTTTAGATCATAAATATGTCATCTAAAGGTGTTAATCAGTTCGATTACACTTCTTGTTTTAAAGAAAAGCTTTTACTAATTGACCCATGAAAATGGAAGCGTATGTACGATTAACCACTGTAGTACCAATCATTTGGATGTGGTTTGTACTATTAAATTCGAAAATATTATTTTCCAAGATGAGTTTATTAAAATTGGTTTAAACAACGTAATTGTTATATATAAATATAAGGACGCCATCCGTTGGTTTCACAACTATTTGTGCTTGAAGAAGCACACAGGAAACATGAAAATTGTTCCGAGTTATGGGTGTTTGTGTTATACAATTATTCTCTCTCTCTCTCTCTCTCTCTCTCTCTCTCTCTCTCTCTCTCTCTCTCTCTCTCTCTCTCTCTCTCTCTCTCTCTCTCTCTCTCTCTCTCACACACACACACACACACACACACACATACATAATTTCTTTGCCAATATGATAGTGGCTTAATTGCTTCATCGATTAAAAAAAGTTTCAAAATTTTCACAGAACATTTCAGAACAGCAAATTTAGTTCTTAGATAAAGATCTTCGAATTTTGTCAAACTATTGATGTTGACTGTTTTCCTAAAAAAATGACGTGATTTTTATTTTCTTTAACATAAATGTATACAGTAAAAATTGTTGAGGCCGGGTGATTGACTTAGCAAAATGACAAAGCACCTGTACAGATTTCATCAAGTAACATCTTTGCACCATAAATTTGAGAAATTATGATCTTAAATATAAATAATAAATATTTTATTCCTTTTTTATTTGTTTTTTGCTATTTTATAAGAGCTTTACTACTTTATTTTCTTTGGTTTCTTTATTGTTATTTTAAAATGGTTTTAATACTTTATTTTCTTCATTTTTGCATTCGACGTGCACTGAATTACCTTGACAACCTTGCTGTATACTAAAGCAATAGACTCCGCACTCAAATTTCAGTTCTCACCTAATTTCTGCTTGTGATCAATTCTCAGCCATTTCCGCTTTCCTCTTCGTTTTGAGATACGATTATGTTTGTGAGTGGACATAGGTCTCTACTTAGACAATTTTATTATTATATTTATTCAAACATTTTCCCCTTAAAATACTTACCATTTGTCGCAACAAGTACAAATGTCACTGAATATCAACTAGAATCAGTTCGTATTAAATGCAATCACTGACAATTTGCACGATTCATTTTGAGAATTATTTTTTAAAAAAAATTGTTAACACCTGAAAAATACTTTTTTGAAGTTGTTTTAGGCACTTTTTGATAGTAGCTCCTGAATGATTATGTGGTATATGTATTACTTAGTATTCACATATTTACGATCAGTTTATTTGCGATCAGTTCATCCTTAAACTGAGAGAGAAAGAGAAAGAAAACAAGCGTGTAAAAGACGTAGTATGATAATATAATCAGGTATATTATATAATCATGAAATGAGTCAGGTATATATGATGTATGAACTTTTGTGTATACATTGCATAAATAAGTCATAAATATTGTTATGTATATGTAATTTAATTCCTCGTTTGTTAGTCTTGAATTTTTTAATTTTTATTTTCATTCCATTACATGTTACTGCAATGATAATTTTGTCCACAGGATTTGATTCTTTTACAGACATTCAATTCAGTTCCGTTTCGACCTGATAAACAGTAAGTAGTTACAACGTTGAATCTTTTACTAACCTTGACTAGGACAAGTAAGGCATTTCTATGTAAAGAACCTTTAATTTCTATTTTCCCAGAATAAAAACAAATCATTGACTCTAGTTACTTGATTTTAGGCATATAATATTTATACGTTGTTCTGTAGAGAGATGATCACGTGACCCCACCCGGGAACGTGTTTTACGTCTTAATTTACTGTATAGTTGTTATTTTAAGAAAAAAGGACAGTTGTGCTTTTAAACCTTTTTAACTCAAAGGTGTTTTGTTGTGACCAGTTTGAGTTGAAGTTTTTAAATTTTTCGGAATTAGTAATTTTATTTTCCTTGTAAAATACTAGTGCTTATCGGAACTGTTGGACAAAAGCATTTGTACAAATTTATTCAGGAATTTAAAACTGGAATATTATCTCTTTGCGATTCAACAAAGAACTGTTGACACATCGGGACAAAACTGATCATCGAAGACGTCATCGCCTTCCATCTTGGTATTTCATCGCCCTTCGATCTGTGATTCATTTAGGACTTGTATATTGTGATATGACTTGTATCTATGAATTCTTGGATTAAGTTTTGAAATTGATTCATAAATTATAAATCCTTTTTCTCATTTCTACTTGGTTTTTATAGGGATATAAATTATTTGTAAAAAAAAAAGCTAGTTGGCTTCACTCCTTTCTTGTCACTTTGTACGAGCCTATACGTAAGAATATAAAATGCACGAAATTAGTCGGGTTCATGTATTATAATGCATTAAATTAGCCAGGTATATATAATGCATAAAATTAGGCGACAATCGGGTATATATAATGCCTGAAAATAGTCAGGTAAATATAATGAATAAAATTAGGCGACAATCAGGCATTATATACTGTATAAAATTTGGCATGAAAATGGTCAGGTATATATAATGCATAAAATTAGCCGAGTGTGTGTGTTGTGTGTTGTGTGTGTATATATATATATATATATATATATATATATATATATATATATATATATATATATATATATATATATATATATATATATATATATATATATATATATATATATATAAAATGCATGAAATTAGAGATATATATGCATGAAATTAGGAGACAAGCAGGGATATAATGCATGAAATTAAACGTTTAAATTTGGAGGTTTTCAACCTTAATGAGTTTTCTAGTCTTATGGTACAAGTTGCTTCAACAATTTCAAAAGCATGTCAATTTATGCATTAATTCAATGAGCAAAAGGATTCAAATATTAAGATCTGGTTCCAACGTGGCAAGTTTTTTTTAAAAATGTATTTGATCATTTATTACTGAAAAGTTAACCGCCCTTCCTCATTAAGAAGACGTATTTAGCACATCCACACAGCTAATAAATTTACTTTCTTCTAAAACCTCACGAAAAAGAAAGATTTTTCTCAAAGTAAACAACACATAAAATTGATAGACAAGCAAAACAACGTACAGTTTGTACCATTAATATTTGCTTACCCCCAAAAAACAAAAAAAAAACCCCAGAAATTTCTAAGAAGTAATAATAAAGGAGAGATATTAGTTAGAACATACCAACTGTTCACAGTGTACCTTATAAAGTCTAGAATAATGTAAGTAGTGAAGACATCATTACAGTAAGTTAAATGATCACTACAAATAAATCACACTTGTGTAACAAAAAATAACGTCCTGAATTCATCGTTGACAAATAAAAAAAATTTCAGTACAATCCCAAATAGTTGGTTACTCTAAATCACTACCATACAACCCCAATTGTTGAACACTCAATTCAAATTAGTGTTGTACAGTGTGAAATGACTGACTATCAGATTTTATAGGAATTCCAAGCTTGTATCATTCAGATGAATTTTTCGTATGCATAAGTCAGTCAGTGGTTCAGTCATATATATATATATATATATATATATATATATATATATATATATATATATATATATATATATATATATATATATATATATATATATAGAGATATATATAAATATAGATATATATATATATATATATATATATATATATATATATATATATATATATATATATATATATATATATATATATATATATATATATATATATACACATACATACATGCATAATCTACATCATACATTCATCTAAACAAAGTGTTGACAATACCCGGCAACTGAGACCATATTTCACATTAACAAGACGTGCATGATACGCGCGCGACGTATTCTTCTTCCCTATCTGGAGAAGCCTGTTCTTGAAGTAATCTTTTCAGAACTCTGTATAAGACGAGACAGAGTGCCAAAAGCACTTATCTTGGCTGAGGGTACAAGAATTTCGCATGATGACAAGATACAAGTCCAAGTAGCAAGGATAACATCAAGGTTGCATGCCGATCATATCTAGTGCGACTCTTGACTGAAGTTATGTTTCTGAATTTCCTGTTTGAAGAGGTGAAAAGGCTTAATTCATTTTGGTAAGACTGGGATGGGAGTTTGGAAATGAAGCCAAATCACTTAGCGGGATCGATGCTTGGAAACTGGATTGAATCACTGAGCGGGATGGGTGTTTGAAAACGAGTTTGGCTCTATGAACGTGACATGTATTAGGAAGCGAATGATAATCATTGAGCAGGACGGGTATTTTGATGAAATGATTTAGGTAATTATTGGTATCACACGTATTATTCAAGTACTTAGTGAGGGAGCAGAGTGGTTTAATACTTTATTCAAACACAATGTTACCAACACCTAAATGAATTTTCAAAGGTATCTGTAGATGTATAATGTATAAACAGTTGTTCATTTCTCAAGAGCCGATTATAATGTCACGTCTTGTTTGAACACAATACATAACTTAAGAACTACTGTAGTACCATTTTATAAAGAAATGCTTTATTAATTTTTTTTGTAAATGTTATATGCAGATTGGTTATCTATTTCAAAGGTCCATGCAGACTGGTTATAAATTTTCAAAGGTCCATAAATCTGAACGAGATAATGTTTGTAGTTCTACTCTTGGCATATTTACCAGGGTAATAAATAAATGTCACGTTCAGGTACAGTTTGACCCTTGTGGGACCACACAAACGTGAAGTTTTCGAGTCGAGTCAATTCAAAGTTAGTTTTGTCTCTTATCTTTATTTAAGAATAATTGTTTATATACCCTGTTTAATTTGTATTTGATAATTTTTACCTACAGTCATGGCTTAAAGCTTTTAATAGCTGCATATATATTGAAGACAACCAATACATATTCCCATGACGTATATTATAAAAGCAATTGTAGTGTAAGACCTATATGACGCTGTATAGCATAAAGTACTTGAAGTGTGAGATCTTTATGATGACATATAAAGTAATTGAATTTTGAGACCTGTCACCTTCATGATGACGTATAAAGCAATATAAATTAATTGAATTGTGAGACCTTTATGATGACGTATAAAATGAAGTTATATAATTGAATCTTGAGACCTTTATGATGACGTATAAAGTAATTGAATTGTGAGACCTGTCACCTTCATGATGACGTATAAAGCAATTTAAAGTAATTGAATTATGAGGCCTTTATGATGACGTATAAAGCAATATAAAGTAATTGAAGTGTGATGCCTTTATGATAACGTATAAAGGAATATAAAGTAATTGAAGTGTGAGGCCTTTATGATGACGTATAAAGCAATATAAAGTAATTGAAGTGTGAGGCCTTTATGATGACGTATAAAGCAATATAAAGTAATTGAAGTGTGAGGCCTTTATGATTATGTATAACATAATATAAAGTAATTAAAGTGTGAGACCTTAATGACAATGCATAAAATAAAGTTATATAATTGAAGCGTGAGACGTTTAGAAGTATCTTTCTCCTACTATAAGGGCACATCAATATCATGTTGCATATTGTGTGCTTAAAGGTATATTGAGATCAGATATTTCAAGCTATATTTAAAGGGAATATTAATATTGGATATTTCGAACTCTGTTTTAAAGTTATATTAGTATCAAATATTTTAAACATGTGTTTTAAGAGTATACTTAATAAAGGATATTCATCGTAGGTGTACCAAAAACACGACATTTTAACGAGTGGCGAAGTGACGAGTTAAAATGTGTAATATTTTGGTACCACAAGATGAAATATATCCGGTAATAATCAAAGAAAATATTCGTCTTTGCATTACATACCAAACGCGCTCCAGAATCGAAGTTTAGAAAATTAATTTCATTCTTCGCCACAACAAGTTCAACTCTACTCCGTTTTTGTAAATTCACCTCACTTTTATAGCCTGATCATGAAATCTGTCGCAATATATTACATTTTGTCACTTTATGACCCTATCTGAAAAAGTCCGATTCAGGAATGCATCGTGTCGCTAATCAAGGAAGTAAGGGGAGATAACTTCCGAGAGACGCGAAAGGTTGTTGTTGGGCTTAACGCCATTTTTCAGCACTCGATAGGCTATTCATGGCCGCCAGTATTAATAGTGGAGGAAGAAACCGGGATATCACCGGAAAGAACCACCGACCCACGAGAAACTACTGGCCAGTTTTCCCACATATCCACATTCGCCGAATCCTAGACTCGAACCCACGCAGACATAGGTGAGATGGCAGTGATCCGTAACGGACAGCGCTTTAGACCACTCGGCCACTCGGGGCCCCTAAAGACGCGAAAGGTACTTGGTCAGATGACTTTATCAAACATTAATTTCCAAGTCTGAAGTGTAAGGCAGTATCTATTTATTTGTTCTAATTCGCATAGTATTCGTTTTTGTTTAAGTACACTTTTTGTAGGTATCAGACAAGCGTCACATGGCATCTTATATTTCCACATGTGAAAATATAAGGATATATTCTGACATTTGAAATATATGGGGATATAAAAAAATGAAAATTATTTTTCCACTATGTCTCTATGATTTACACTTTAGTATATAACAATATTGGATATTCCACATTTTATTTTGTAAAGGTATATCAATATTAGATATTTCAGTCTTTGTTGTAAATGTATATGTATATCAATATTAGATATTTCACAGACTTTATTGTAAAGATACATCAATATTAAATATTTTGCAGCCTGTGTATTACTAGTTTTATGAAAATGAACATACTCCATACCCTAATACTGCTAAAAAAACTTTTGCAACAACGGCTTCAATATGTTTTATTTTATATTAATGTATTTCGAGGTTTTATTTTATATTAATTTATGCAATATCCAGTGGTTTTTGTGAAGTAACCTATACATTTAATGGCATAAAGCGTTAATAAATCTATTATTACAATTTTTCTTAAAAGCAAACATATATTAGGAAATGTCACTACACTGTCCTTTTGTCATCAAATAACTGAATGATCTTGGAGATGGCAAGATTGCAAGTAATGCATTGGAGTGATAAAAGGACGGATGGACGGACAGACATACAGCTAGATTACACAATGGTGCAACTTACATGCCCGTTATCATCCATCTGGTTGTTAGTAAGCTTCAGTTTGTCGAAGGAAACGATCTGCTTCATCCACTGTGAACCTTTGCCTGGAGAATCAGGGTGGACATGAATGCGTCCAGGCATGTATGGGTCAGCCTTGCCTGCCACCACCCAACTTGAACTGTGGAAAGAATACCTGTAAAAGGATCCTTACGATGTCAATTACTAATATAGACCATTATTAAAGCAAGGTATTTCTAAACAACGATCAGTAATCACTACTAAAATAGACCATTCTTAAAGCAGGGTATTATTAAACACCAGCAAGTAATCACTACTAAAACAAGCATGCAAGGTATTCGTGTACACCAGCCATTAACCACTGCTAAAATAGACCATTATCAAAGCAAGGTCTTTCTAAACACTGATCAGTAATCACTAATAAAATAGACCATTATTAAAACAAGGTATTCATAAACACCTGTCGATAATCACTGTTTAAATAGACCATTATTAAAGCAAGGCATTCCTATACACTGATCAGTAATCTTTGTTCATGACATATTCAGTAAGATGCTGTCTAGATCATTATCTCTTGTTTCAAGCCAGGGGTCTTTTGCTTGACCGAGCGGTGTCAAAACCCTGGGCTCAAATCTCGCTAGAAGTCATAAGTTTACCCCATATTTCCAAAGACTTCTATACAACTTCAGTTATAAGTTGGAAAGCCCGACGTGTCCATTTTATACATAAATTTTGCAATAATCAACCACACATCCTCACAGTTTCTCTACCTTAACTTTCCGTTCCACTCATAATTCACAACATAGAAACTGTACAACTATCCCTAACACGGGGGACTATTTTAACTACCCACCTGAGGCCAGTTGATCTACCTTTTCAAGGCACAACACGTCAGTAAACCTACATCACATTTGCCACTATGGCAACATAAACGGTATCTTCAGAGTCCTTTCTCATTTATCCCATTGTGTAATTTACCAGTTTCCTACCATAAATACTGCCGCTGCAGTCCCAACATCGATGTACACCATTAGTTTTAATAAAGTGCTATATCAGGGACAGTCATGCGGATTGGGTCTGAGTTCGCTAGTCATTGGCCATGGGATCTCAGACACTCACTAACACTTTCTCTCCGTGACGTTTGCTCCTAATAATTGACTAATTATTTCGTGCTAAGGAATATTTCCCACTGCACTGAATTCCAATAATCAAACATGTAATCACACAAACCTACAAATTGCTTAAACTAAATGCGCATCCCCTTAATTTTATTACAATATTTAGCACATGCTTTTCAGCCAACTATTTGCCACAAGTGCTTAAAATAAATATTTCCCCACCCCAGTTTTAAATTTAAAACACTCCCAAACTGACCAAATAAACTTCGCGGATAGGTCACAACTAAATCTGCATATGCTTGACTTGTCTGGACAGTTTAATCATTAATTGACTGGTTTCTAGTTCCCCTTGAAGATTTTACTTTTGGAGGTTGGGGTTGGCTGAAAGCTCTGCAACTGTTCGTTTTTTTTCACTCTGATCATATGCACCCTAATCCCAATGGCCTGCATCAGCTATATATATATATATATATATATATATATATATATATATATATATATATATATATATATATATATATATATATATATATATATATATATATACACATTGTTTTATCTACCCATGCGTTATGTGTCAAATACGCCGACTTTTCCGATTTGACGCACAAAAAAGTACGTAAATTGACGCACCCGATTGTTACGTTTTGCTGATTAACAAAAACCAAAGGTTCAGTTTAAAAATCATCGATGGTACTTAAATTGACACACCCCAATATTATGTTTTGCTGATTAACACAAAATTAATTAAGGTTTGGTCTAACTACCATAATGACTAGATTGCATCTCTCCCAAACAGGGAAAACACGCGAACACCAGTTTCTTATTCCAATATTATCATAATACATAGGGTTATAACTTAGTGTTAAGCTGACCTTATACGACCTGCAACTGTCACATTTGTAGCAACCGGATGTTATAACCGTACAATCACAACACCCTATCCAAGAAAGGGACGGAAAATAAACACATCATTTTACGGTGATTCACACGGGAAACGATTATTGTATGCGCACATTTGTCAGGCAATGAAGCAACAATTTCAAATCGCTCAATCGTATGCCTGGCGTTGTTCCAAGATAATATCAGCGTTCTACTAAAAATGGCGTACAAGGCAATAAATAAATAAATAAATAAATAAATAAATAAATAAATAAATAAATAAATAAATTAATAAATCCAAAACAAACGAAATTATCCTTTAGACCAACCGATGGTTATAATATTGTTATCGAAGCAGTGGAACCTTCATCATCCAAAGATGAGGTAACGGATAAGATAAAACATAATTTGTGCAGCAATGCTTGAAAACACAGCTGGCCATTTTTTTCAAAAAAAGTCGAGTAAAGAATGAAAACAGTGAAGACGCATTTATGTTTTGCCATATCTGTACAGAGGCTAAAAAACTGTCATGGCCAAAACGTGCGCAAAACTTAACTTTCAAAACATTACACTGGCAAGGCATGCTGGGTTTCCAGAACACAACCTGCTGATTGAAGGTCCACAACACCAGACAGATTTAAATGCAGGTTTACAAAAAGATTCTTCCAAATAAGACATAGCAGTGAAAGAGCTAAAGTGTGTTCATTGGCAGAGTTTAGAACATGTCCCTTTTTCAGAATACAAATCTCTTCTTAATTAATTTAATACATGTCTTAACAGCTGAAAAAACTGATGACATTGGCATTTAGATAAATTCTGCCAAATAGTATGACTCGGCTACTACCTGATTAGATGCATTGTATCCAAATTAAATGTTGCTGAGGATAGTCTTAGACGTGACTTAGAAAATTTGTCATTTGCGACAGCAATAGCAGATGAAAGCACTGACATAGACACCAATAAACGCCATGTCTTATATGCTCAGATTATTGCTGATCACATGAAACCATCAAAAAGATTTTTAACAAATACAAAATTTTAAAATGCTTCTGGCAAGGAATTGCCTTATTTGCTTTAGTCTAATATTTTGGCTATGTATTTAAACAATATAATTATTTTTGAAAAACTACTGAAAACTGACCATCAGCGTGAATAAGACTCGAGGGTTTTAGATTTTGATGAGTCAAATGACTTACATGAATCCATTTGTGGATAGAATACTATATATATATATATATATATATATATATATATATATATATATATATATATATATATATATATATATATATATATATATATATATATATATATACATACATACACACGAACACACATTACTTTGATCATTCCATTGTTGCCGATACAATTTGTGCATGTATCCTGTATTACTACACATAAACACCCACCATAGGAGTTTTATTTCGTTGAGCTAATAATCCATCTCCTTTAACCACGCAGCAAATCTAGTCTTCTGTTTATTCGATATAGCTTTAAAGTTATGTTCCCTTCGAGGCTTTACTTTGCATACAATATGTACGAATTGTCTTTCAAATAATATCTGATTTGCCTTTTTAGTTTTGAATCTCGATGTAAATGTTTGCATTTTGACCCAAAGTAACACGAATGATAGAGAGGATGTTTTCTTCTTCTACCAAAAACATAACATTCAAGAGAGTGGCGAAGCCAAGGATCAAAATAGATAGTCTTTGGTAACACAAGATGAAATGTATCCGGTATTAATGATGTAAAGGAAACGTTTTCTTTTACTGTATACCAAACTTGCTCCAAAGTTTACAAAATTTAACACTGTTCATCACTTTCCCAGTCTGATCGTATAAATATATACAAAAAATTATCAAAGCGGTAGTATTAGGTTGTCCTAATCAACTCGCATTAAATTATTTTTTGTTGTTGTCATTTTGTAAATTATTTTACCCTATCTGATAATAATGCAAGTCCGGTTTAGCAGTACATCACAGCGCGATTATCGTTGATGTAAAGGACGTTAAGCGGAAATAACTTCACAGAAACGCAAACGGCATTTGGTCAGATTACTTTATAAAAGAGCGATTTGTTTGTATAACGTCTAGCTCACAAAGTGTTCTTTCTTATTGTTGCAAGTGCAACATTTTAGGCACACAATGAAGCGTCGCATGGAATGACAATGTATATTTTCACACGTGAAAATACAGGAATATTTTTTGCCAATAATTCTTTTTTGTCACACTTTAATATATAATAAATAACTCTTTTGTTTGTTCTCATTTTTATATCTAATTTATCACAAAAAATTGCTGGCTACTTGTCGAAGCGACTTAAGCTCTACTGGGCGAAAATAATTTCGTCGAATTCAAGATCGTCGAATTCAAGATAAGACATTTTTTCCCCCTTTTAACTGTCAAGTTTTGAAACTAACTCAGATATTCTTCAGCGATAACAAGATTTTCAAATTAGCCCCTGTGGTGCAAATATTGAATGTCAGCTTGGTACCATTTTTAATTAGGACATATTTAACAGCCTTATAAGTATTTTGGTGAAAACGACATTTAAGGAGAATAAAAACAGCAAGATTTTTAACGCAATGTTCGTGGCAGCCATACTGGATGTACACATGGCATCATTTTCATTTAGAACAGTATATACATCATTGATATGAAGTCTAAAATCCTAATGCTGATATGCAATCCGTTGGGAATAAATGAAATAGTAATATTTTGAAGATATCAATAAAGTTATATTCAGGAAAAGTGGAAATAAAAATAATTTGAAGATGGCTACTGTGGCGGTGGAATTTAATGCGAGATAGGTCATATTGGATGTTAGATAGGCAGCAATTTAATTTAAGACTAACTGGAAATCATAAAAGTTCCTGGTGAAAACTCCAGGTTAATACGACATTGGTTTTGTTCAGGTAGAGTTGGTATAACGAGTTTTAGGACGGCTGATGGCCTCTATATCAGCTATATTGTTTGTCAGATCAGCACCACTTTCATTTAAGACAACTAAACTATGGGATGAATGTAAGAATGTAAAGTTTCGTGGAAATCCTTCAAGGAGTAGTTATAACAAAATTGTACAAACGAACAGACGAATTGACGATGGACCATCCTATAAAGTTGTTTGGTCAGTTTGGTCAGTAGAGCAAAAATATTTAGGAGGCTTTATTTTATTGTGCAAAATATGAAAGTTCTAATTACACCTTTATCTCTAAATAGATTTATGATAATCGCGGATTCAAACACAAAGCTAACAGCCATTAAATTCAAACCTGTCTGAACTAATCTGTAATGACTAAGTCTAAAATGTACCCAAATAGTCTGTAATGATTAACGCTAAAATGTACCCAAATAGTGTCTATATTGATCAAGTCTAAAATGTACCCAAATACATCTGTAATGATTATGTCTAAAATGTACCCATTTAGTGTCTGAAATGATTAAGTTTCGAATGTACCCACTGTAATGATTGCGTCTAAAATGGCCCAAATAGTGCCTGTAATGATTGCGTCTAAAATGTACCCAAATAGTGTCTGTAATGGTTGCGTCTAAAATGTACCCAAATAGTGTCTGTAATGATTATGTCTAAAATGTACCCAAATAGTGTCTGTAATGATTAAGTATAAGATGTACCCAAATAGTATCGTTCATGATTAAGTCTAAAATTTACCCAAAAAGTATCTATAATGATTGCATCTAAAATGTACCCAAATAGTGTCTGTTATGATTGCATCTAAAATTTACCTAAATAGTGTCTGTAATGATTAAGTCTAAAATGTACCCAAATAGTGTCTGTAATGATTAACTCTTAAATGTACCCAAATAGTATCAGTTATGATTAAGTCTAAAATTTACCCAAACAGTGTCTCTAATGATTAACTCTAAAATGTACCCAAATAGTGTCTGTATTGATTAAATCTAAAATTTACCCAAATTGAGTCTTTCACGAATAACTCTAAAATGTACCTAAATAGTGTCTGTAATGATTAACTCTTAAATGTACCCAAATAGTATCAGTTATGATTAAGTCTAAAATTTACCCAAACAGTGTCTCTAATGATTAACTCTAAAATGTACCCAAATAGTGTCTGTATTGATTAAATCTAAAATTTACCCAAATAGAGTCTTTCACGAATAACTCTAAAATGTACCTAAATAGTGTCTGTAATGATTAACTCTTAAATGTACCCAAATAGTGTCCGAAATGATTATCTAAAATGTACCCAAATAGTGTATGTAAAGATTAAGTCTGAAATGTACCCAGTGTCTGCAATGATCAAGTCTAAAATGTACCCAAATAGTGTTTGTAATGATTAACTCTAAAATGTACCCAAATAGTGTCTAATGATTAACTCTAAAATGTACCCAAATAGTGTCCGAAATGATTATCTAAAATGTACCCAAATAGTGTCTGCAATGATTAACTCTGAAATGTATCCAAATAGTGTCTGCAATGATCAAGTCTAAAATGTACCCAAATAGTGTTTGTAATGATTAACTCTAAAATGTACCCAAATAGTGTCTAATGATTAACTCTAAAATGTACCCAAAAAGTGTCTGTAATGATTAAGTCTAAAATGTACCCAAATAGTGTCTGCAACGATTAACTCTGAATTGTACCCAGATAGTTTCTCTAATGATTAAGTCTAAAATGTACCCAAATAGTGTCTGTAATGATTAACTCTGAAATGTACCCAAATAAGGTCTGTAATGATTAAGTCTAAAATGTACCCAAATAGTGTCTGTAATGATTATCTCTAAAATGTACCCAAATAGTGTCTCCTGACGTTATGATCGAATACGTTTTACGGTTCCCATCTTTCCCATACATTTAATGCATTATATTTGGTGATTGTTATATATTTGTTACATCAGAATCTAATAACTATTTACTAGATTAATAGCGAGCGATTGTTATTGATTTGCCACATCCGTATCAAGTTTATAAATTTACGACATCTATATTTAATTATAGAGATATATTGCCTCATTATTATCCAGTAATTGTTATTCATTTGAAGTCGGTGAAGATAAAATATAATATATATGACTGATTGATAATTTGAAGAAGAATATTAATAAAACGTATCTTCAGAGAGATTCTCCTGTTTGTAATTGAAATATAGAGACAATGTTTTATGATGGAATTTCGGTCGTTTGACAATCTTGAATTTGGAACACTCATTACTGAAATTGGCACCTGACTCTTTAGGTGCGGAATTGAACACACATTTCAAAACAACATGAAAATGAAAAGAATGACAAGGAACATGTGTCTTTTTACGTACAGAATATTGGTCAAGGATGTGTGTACACTTAGAAATACGTGTTGGATCAGGAGCATTCACAATTGTAGTCACTGAATTTTTAATATCATGGTGTTTTCACGGGTTTATTACAGGATCTGAATTAGTACAGAGAGTCCTTTGATCAGGCCATATATATATATATATATATATATATATATATATATATATATATATATATATATATATATATATATATATATATATATATATGTATGTGTGTGTGTGTGTGTGTGTACGCTTATTCCGTTTGCATTATAACTATTTTCTAACGAGTCGGTTTTGTGTGTTTATTCTATTACATTTATGAGCAATTCGCAGACAACTCTCAACTGAAACCTAAAATGGCGAATCTAATGGGTTTGCAATAATTGGAGTTGAATTAACGCCAGAAATAATTGTTTGCTTTTCAACTGCATTACCTTGATTGCGTTCCGAGTGTTGAAAGGGCCCGAGTCTGACGTGACCTTGGCACAAGGCTTCCTCGTTAGTTAGATTATACGTGATAAATATCGACAGTGTGCCTTTAAAACTAATCACATGACCCGAACAAATATCAGGTGTGGAATATACTAGCTGACCTTGCAAATTATGTTACCATTTTGAAAAATGTCCAACAAGTTCAATGTATATTTCACCGTCCTATTCTAATGTTTTATATTTAACTTGCATTTTATTTTACACAGTCCTGATATAATGGTTTTATAATCAATTTGCAATGAATTTTTGATACTGTCCTATTCAAATAGTTTTATATTGAACATGGAATGCATTTTAAAAATTTTCCCATTCTGTTGGATATATTAAATGTGTAATGCTATCATACGCATACTACCCAACAAATGTTCGTTTTCTAAACTCGTATCGAAAATAATATAGTCCTAGAGCTGTTACTTTCCTCAATTCTACGAGAATACATTGAAATACTTAGTTTTGTATGTCTATGGCATTACTCACTTTATAATGGTATATAAAGAAATGAATCTTATTTAACATTACTGGGTTAGATAGATTATAAAGAAAAATTTTGATTTTGCATTCTTTATTTTATGATATCAAGGCATCAAAAACATTGAATTGCCCTTTCGTCAGGATTGTATATTTCATCTTATGTTCATTAATGCCTTCGGTTAGGTGGCGATAATTCAGTATAGTTTCATTATAGATTCGTTATTATGTACGATTAGGTAGCGATAATTAACTAAATTTTAATTAGTTTTATTAGCTTCAACGATTCTATGTTCTATGACAAAATTTACTATAAATGAGTTTCTACTTCATGTAAATGTTGTAGACTTTTATCTTGCATTTTAGCTTTTGTTTTTAAAATGATGCAGAAATATAAACTGCTTCTTATTCCAGTATATCAGAATCAACAAAATTAGTGGTTTCTAATTTTAGCATTTTTTTGTAACGGAGCATTGGAATTGGGCAAAATCGCATCATATAATGTATAAATCTAAAAGTGGGATATTAATAAAACCACAAAGAAAACGGTATTAATGCGCCATTCTTGTGTGGTTTGCGAATATTTGCAAAGAATGATTAAAATAGAGTTCCTTTATTGGTCTCTCGAGATTCGTTAAAATTGGTTATAACTATACATGACAGTTTGTGGAACATGGATTACACACTATTCATGCTTCGTTTGTTTGACAAACGTTTTAAGAATATCATAGAAATAAAAAGTGTATTAATATTACACCTTTATATGCCATATGATAAATTGATCAATATAGGAAATTTTGAGCTGGGTGGAAGTGGGTTGGTCGGTGGAGGTAAGTGGATGGGAGTTGGATGGAAGTGGGTTGGTCGGTGGCGGTAAGTGGATGGGAGTTGGATGGAAGTGGGTTGGTCGGTGGAGGTAAGTGGATGGGATTTGGATGGAAGTGGGTTGCTCGGTGGAGGTAATTGGATGGGAGTTAGATGAATGTGGGTGATATGGAATGGTTCTGTAATACAAACAATGCACCTGCAAGTGGCACGTTTAAAGCTTATAACTGAGTTAGTTATGTACGTAGTAAGTTTGAAGCTTATAGCGAGATATAATGTACGAAACATCCAGGTGGCAAGTTTTAAGCTTACAATAAATAAACAGATTCCTTATTAATATACACATTTGACTACTTTAAATTCCAGAAACCCGGAGGCACGTACCATTTAATTAAGGGTACGGGGACTGTTGGCATTTACCTCAGGATAATTAGTTTTATCCTTATTAAAGGAAAAAATTTCTACCAGATAAAAAGGAGGAAACTTGCAGAAAAACTGAGCAATTTATTTATAGGAGAGGTGAGACATTTTCCCAAAACGTCAGGGAATGATGCACTTATATATATATATATATATATATATATATATATATATATATATATATATATATATATATATATATATATATATTGTGACACTCCATTATAAGCTACATGGCTACGTATACGATTTCTGCTTTTTAAGCACACACACATACACACACACACAGAATTTATAACAATGTCCTTAACATCCAGCAAAGTGCCCTTTTTATCAATCTATAAGTGAGTGCGGGTTGGAAGAGAAACTTTGATCGGCTCATTTAAACATCAGGAACGGCCATGCTGGATCAACATTGGGCGAGTATATACTGGCGCTTGCAGTGATTGGTGAAGCAACTTTATGCATATTCATGCAAAGCGATGCATTCTCATCTCTGGCAGCCACGCATGATAAGAGGGCATTGTGTTTTTGCCTGTGACTTGAGACTTTGGTTACGAAAAAGTAAAGGTGGGTCATTTATGTTGGCATTGCTATGGGTTACATCTGTGTTGTCAACTTTTTTGTGAATAAGAGAAGTGGATTCGTTTTATGTTGTCATTGCTATGGATTTGTTCATATCGATACTAAGACAATCGTATGGAATATTCATAGACATTTAGAATATAGAATATAGACACCCTAAACGTATCTGAAGATAACTATCGTTTTGGTTTGGAATGTCCATGCCTTTTGGAAATTAGAACAAAAAGCGTCTAACTTCACTAGAAAATCAAATATGCACAGATTGATTCTGTTGTTAAATACTATTAACAACAATCACACAAGGGGAAAAAGTAACGATCAAACCGGCTGTCTTGTTGCTGGACGCTTTTTTGTATAGACATAATGTCTTGCTGACAAGTTTTCTTGCATAAACATAACATCTTGCTGCTAGAAGTTTTCTTACAAAATGTCTTGAAGTTAAATGATTTCTTACACATACATTCTTACATAAAAACATCTTGCTAAAGGTTTGCTTGCATATAAATAATGTCTTGCTCCTTAAAGCTTTCTTACATAGACAATGTTTTGCAGCTGAACGCATTCTTATATTGACACCATGTCTTGCTGCTAAATAATTTTTTTATGTAGACAATTTCTTGCAACTAATAGTTTTCTTACATAGACACGAAGTCTTGAAGCTTCAAGGTTCTTTTTTATATAGACACAATATCTTGCTGCTAAAGGTTATATTGCACAGACATTGTGTCTTACAGCTGAAAGCTTTCTTACAGAGACTTAATATATTGGATTAGTGCAGTTCTCCCATTCTTGTCGCGTCTTTATCTGACCACTGTAAATTGTCTAAAAAAATGTTATAAAATTTGGGGAAAATTTGAGCTTTTTTTTAATGTACAGTTGCAAAAAGTCTGAAATTTTATTTAATAAATTTTATGCTATCAAACTTAGAAATGCAAAGTTTATAGTATTTGTCTTTACTAATACCGCTGACGCAAAACTCAGGAAACGGGAGGAGCCAAAGAATATATTTTAGTCTTAGTTTCAAACTGCACCGGCTTCTGTGTTACAAATGTCACCATTTGTGTTTTATAATAACATAACAAGTTCAAAAACGTTTAGTATCAGACAAATACATTTTTAAGTTCCCTCTTCTGATGTACCAAATAAAAAAAGTATTGCCCATCCTACCTGTATCTCTTGTCATCACACGGGACAAAGTCCATCATTAGCATATAGTCTGCCATGGGGTCCAACCCATATAGTCTGACCTGAAATGTGGGGAACATTCGTCTGAAACATAAATAAAACGACACTGTAGTATTAATAGTAGCAGTTCGATGGTGGTGATATCGCTAGCAATTGTGATGTTAATATTAGCAATTGTAGTGGTATTATTAGCAGTGATACTGACTATGGTTGTGCTTAATATTAAGGTTTTCATGCTACAGTGGCAATAATTTAAAAGTAGAGACGGCTTACTCTAGGTTTTTCTCACTGTTATTAGTGTAACAATAGTAACAGTTGTAGCAATTCTAGAAATTGTAGTAGCAGTAATATTAGCAGTAGTAGTTGTAGCAATATCAATAGACGAGTATTAAAGGTAACATTAGCAGTGGTGGCAATAATATTTATTAAACGAATAGTAGCAGTAACATTAGCAGTGGTGGCAATAATATTTATTAAACGAATAGTAGCAGTAACATTAGCAGTGGTGGCAATAATATTTATTAAACGAGTAGTAGCAGTAACATTAGCAGTGGTGGCAATAATATTTATTAAACGAGTAGAAGCAGTAACATTAGCAGTAGTGCCAATAATATCATTAGATGAGTATTATCAGCAACATTAGCAGTTGTGGGCAATACTATTTATTAAACGAGTAGTAGCAGTAACATTAGCAGTAGTGCCAATAATAACATTAGACGAGTTAAAGCAGGAATGTCGTTAGTAATAATAGCAGTAATTAGTATTAAAAGTTACATTAACTGACAACGTTTTGTTAGCATTTAAAGTTACATTAACTGACAACGGTAAAGTTCTGTGTTAGTAGTAGCAATTGGTGATTGTTGTTGTTATATTAGTTCTTGCAGCACCTGTAGCAGTAATAAAGGCAACATTATTAGTAGAGAAAGAACATAATTAGTGGTAGCAACAGTATTGCTAGCAGTTGCTATTGATTTAGCAATAGGGTATGTAAAACCATTTGGCTAGAATTGGCTGCAAAGTCGTAGTTTTTCTTGTTGATGTTGCACGAGTTGATGTTGTAACTGTTGTATCAGTAGTAGTAGAAATATTATTATTAGACTAGTAGTAGTAGTATAATTAGTGTTAGTATTATTTGTACCGATTGTAATAGTAAGAGAAGTGTAGTGTAAATAAACAATGTTGCCCAAGTATATTATTATTAAACGAGGTCCGTTCTGATAAATTATTTTACAGAGTACATTATATTGCAAGCACTAAGCAATTTGTAATTAAATATAATTGACCATAAGAAGATAAGATGCATCAAATGAATACGAGATCAAATACAAACAGATGATTTGGATATATATATATATATATATATATATATATATATATATATATATATATATATATATATATATCTTATGCGCATAGCTTGTACAGAATCAGAACTGTACGGATAACAATTAGTTTTCGTAGAACTTGGGTTATTTTATATATCATCAACACCGGTAATTATTACTTATATTACATATCGTCAATATGGCAAACACCAATACACCAATAATTATTTAGATTCCGTTGTATGTATCTTAAATGTGACAAACACCAGTAATAATTGTTATATAGCAATACAATTAACGAATTATACCAAAGTTTGGTCCTACATTTTCTTTTAATTCTATGCTTAGAAGAAGCTTGACAAAATTAGCAAAATCATTCATCACGTCGTGGGCATGGACGATGTGAATCGATTGTTGAGGTCATGAGACAGACAAGTCCAGTTTCTTGTTCCCTATGGACATGATTGTGTGATAGATCTTCAAACACACACTTTGATTACTTCTCTGTAACTGCAATAGTTAGCATTTACTTCCAATGAATGGAAATAAGCCATTGGGGTTTCAGTTAAAATAATGAAGTCTTCAAAGATTTGTGCTAGATATGGGCGTCATCGAGTGAAACGCCGATAGCAGTTATCATATCAAGTACCCCCAGAGGGGCGCCACCTAGCGGGCAGGCATGTTCGTGTCAAATTGAGCACGGAGGGCAAAGCCTGCATTGCGATTTAATGGCCTTCTCCCCTCCTACTACAAATTAAATCAGTATCAGTTTCACAGTCAATTATAGAAGGTCTGCTAGTGCCACTTGAATTTATGACTGTTTAGCTTCATGTAATTATGGAGGTAATGTTAAGAACAATTACGTCTCTTACGGTTTATTTACTACTATACCGTATTTGGAAACCCTACAAAATTAAACAATAAGGATCCACATTGATGCAACACTTCTTTGCGTTTTGTGGGCTTGGTGTGTGTGTGTGTGTGTGTGTGTGTGTGTGTGTGTGTGTGTGTGTGTTGTAACGGTGGGAGTGGGAGTGGGGGTGGCAAGGAAATGATAGAAAGTTTTGTATGTCTCAAACGAAAGGTTCATTTAGGAGTGGGGAACTACGGAGTTCCTGACTGCTGCATTTCATTCAAGTTGGAACAACAGATCCAAGATTACCAAGTATATGGTGGTGCATGACCGCAAGAGTTCAACATCTCAAGATGCTAAAGGCTGATTGGACGATTTAACCAGCATCGTAAATTATTGCCCCGTGTGTGCAGCAATTCAATCAACTTATGTAAACGATTTACACTTTCGGGTGAGTGTCTTAATTGAATGGAAGGCAAAAAGTCAACATTTCTAGTTAGTAATTGCCGCTCTAGCAACAAAGAAATTAGAATCGTTTCCTGTCTTAACAACTTTAATTAAGTTTGTGCATATATATTTTAAAGTCTTTTGAAAACTTGTGATATTTGTTTTACATTTCTCTTCCGTATTTCAGGGCAAGAAAATTACAATGTTCTCGATTACAAAAGAGCAACAGACCAAGAATATATTGTCGTTCTCCCCCTCCCTCCCTTCCCACGATCTCTTTAATATTTTTTTCCTCGCATTTATTCCCACCGATGTAACATTTATTTTAAATGGAAACTGTAATAGGAGTTAATGCAGTAATTATAAATGCAGTAATGGTAAAAGCAACAACAATAAATGAAGTAATAGTAAATATAATAACACGAGAGAATAGCAAATTAACAATAATCAATATAATAGTAAATATAATGTTACATAAATAAAATGAAAATACAGGAAAATCTAGATATGTACGTATACGATTAATCTGGATATGTACGGATTCTGTTAATTGAATATGTACGTATATGATTAATTTTGGATATGTACGTATACGATTAATTTGGATATGTACGTATTCTGTTAATTAAATATGAACGTATATGATTAATTTTGGATATGTACGTATACGATTAGTTAGGATATGTACGTATATGATTATATATATGATTAATTTGTATATATACGTATACCATTAATTTGAATATGTACGTATGCGATTAATTTGGATATGTACATAAACTATTAATTTGGATATGCAAGTATACAATTAATTTGGAAATTAATAAAAGTTGTATGCTTGAACCTTTTAATGCTTTTCGAAATCTGTACAAGGCAAATTGACACCGGTATGAAAACAAATTATACTGATAAATAGTCGCCTTTCTCAGTTGACTGGTACAGAACAATCACTACAAGAGTAAATATAGTTTTACTTCTAACAAACATGTATTACAGCCCAATTAATATTGCATGATTAACCTGACATTCGATACAGATCTTCAAATGTTTGTTTTTAAAATTAGCTACTGGAATTATCCATTTGTGAAGTTTGCGGAACTATCTAGAGGTTTATATCGTCATCCATGTTCAGATATAAGAGGAATGGTCCAGCAGTAGTCGTTAACGATCATTGGACTCTGACAGAATATACAGTAATTACATTGTGCTTTCTTCGTTTCTCGAGATATACGTGTCACATGATTGCATAACAGCGTAGAGTCCCTAAATTTTGTACACTGTAATACGGGTAAAACCAAAAGAAAACCTATGATATTGAAGTTTAGAGATTTTAAGTGTAGAAAATTGTAGTACTTAAACAAAAATACGACAGCAGACTGCGACTGGAAAAGGTATAGAAAGCAATTTCAGGTACAGACGGTATTAGAAATGGGAGTGGGGGTGAGGGCTTTAAATGGACGGTATTAGAAACGGGAGTGAGGTTGAGGGCTTTAAATGGGAGAAATTTGAAAATGTTTGAACCTGTGATGCATGTATACATAAAATCAAATTAAGTTAACCAGTTTGTTACCTAAGAACAAGGAAAGACCCCGATTATTAAAATCTTTCCATGGTTCTACAGAAGTCAATATTGTTTTAATACAAATAAATAATGTAAAGAAAGTCATTGGTTTTGAGTTAGAATGATAAAAGGATAAAAGCCAATGGTTTCCGAGTTATTAAGAAAAATGTGGCATTGTTTTCGTTAGTGAAAATAATAAAGGGAAATACATCATTGGTTGGAGGTGAGTAAAATAATGTGTGCAAAGACTAGAGCGATATATTTTATTTTGCTGTTAAATCAACTTGAGACATAAAATATTCATGAACTGAAAATATTTGATAGACAAAAAAGGGATAACATAAATAAGAAAAAACATGGCACGAGGGTTCAATAAAATAGGAAATCGTTATTTTATTTTATGTGAATAAGGCTTCGTGTTTAGAATCCTATGTGTCAATAAGTGTCATATATTACTTTAATGACATCTTAATTATGGTCGTTCAAAATCGCTTATCCCAAAATCATTATTATCCTTATCGTAGTTTTCGTAGTCATTTTGTATTTCATTTATTTAAAAATGCCGCTCTTACATGTGGTTGCTGGTGTTAACACTACATCGTCCGTATAAAGTAAATATTCTGGTTTGTATACTCTGTCCAAATTAATTTGATTTAAATAAAATTCCATCGTACTCGTTCGCTGATTAATAGTAAGAACATAATCTTTATGATAATCCATAATAAGCTGTAAGCCTTACATTATAACCCAGCGTGCGTACTTTAGATTGCAGAACCACATTACGCTATGAGCATTACATTCCAATATGATCCATCTAGAGTGCTTACATTAAATTGCAGAACTTAAAAACATCGTTATATAACTGATTCAAATATTTTTTATCTTAATGATAAATTTTTCATGAACCTTCAAATTTACGTACCTTGAAAAATGTGTTTGCCATCTTCTAGCTAATTCCTCTGAATTAAATATAATATAGAAAATAAAATGTCTGAAAATTTATTAAAAACTGTCTCTGAATAATAGTATACCTTTGTTGAGGTAAGTATTGACTTTTATAACTAGAAAACCTGAATTTGACTGAAGAAAAAGAATTCACGCAGTTGTTTATTGTTTACAATAAATCCAAACCAATTTGCTTTAGAATTGCGAAAATGCTATTTGTACTACATGATGTTATAACTTAGTGTCATCACTGTTATGTCAAGCAAAAGTGACGCAAAGAGCATGTGATATGAAGAATCTTTACCCGATATGAAGAATTATCATGCCACGTGATATGCCTTTCAATGAAACAAATCTCGTACAGGAAACGTGAATTTAAATACTGTATGAACAGAAATGGTCTGTATTAAGGCATCTTTGCAGATGAAGTACAACCTTCCCAATTCAATGAACGCGACTGTTTTTTGATGCATGTATAAACGCTACGTCATCGTGTCAAACCATAAGTGTAACACTAAGATATAAATTGACAGAGAAATGCCAAGCAACAGAAAACAACATAAAAACAGACGTTGACTTGATTTTAAAAGGAATAAAGTTGACTCGCTGTAACATATAAAGTTCAGTCACATGAGAAAAACAATGCCAGTTCACAGCCAGAAAACTAATTTCAGCAAAAGTTACTTGTTAAATAATACAATTACTCATTTTTTTACAAGAACAATTTCGCATGTGTAGTAAATCTTGCCGAAATAAATGTACATGCATAGGGAATTCCCCTCTGTAGTAAATGTTGACAAAATAAACTTACATGTGAAAGGAATACCCTTGTGTAGTTAAACTTGCTGAAATAAACGTACATGTAAAAGGAATACCCCATACCCGTGTGTAGTTAAACTTGCTGAAATAAATGTACATGAATAGGGAATTCCAGTCTGTAGTTAATCTTGCTGAAATAAATGTACATGTATAGGGAATTCGTTATAAAAACGCAACGTAACAATTATTCCAGTTGCTCAGTCAAATTATGTTTCAAATTACTACTTCATTCATTTCAGTATTTATATTATGATTGGCTCAAATGATATGGATCATACATCTTTAAGCAAGGGGGCAGGGGGGAGGCTTATGCCAGGCACGTGTATATTCCATAACTATTACAGTTATGGCATGATATTGATGACCGACCAACACCTACACAACTCTTGAGAGATTTTTAAAAACTGGTTTCTGCAACAAAAAAAAAAACAAAGACAAAAGCTAAATATAATACGCCAATCATGACGTAAATGCATCCGAGTCCCGATGTAAATGCATTGTACCAATCATGATGTAAATACAATATCCCAGTCCCGATGTAAATGCATTGTGCCAATCATGATGTAAATACAATATATAAGTTATGATGTAAATGCATTGTACCAATCATGATGTAAATACAATATCCCAGTCCTGATGTAAATGCATTGTACCAATCATGATGTAAATAAAATATTCCAGTCCCAATGTAAATGCATTGTACCAATCATGATGTAAATAAAATATCCCAGTCCCAATGTAAATGCATTGTACCAATCATGATGGAAATACAATATCCCAGTCCCGATGTAAATGCATTGTACCAATCATGATGTAAATAAAATATCCCAGTCCCAATGTAAATGCATTGTACCAATCATGATGGAAATACAATATCCCAGTCCCAATGTAAATGCATTGTACCAATCATGATGGAAATACAATATCCCAGTCCCGATGTAAATGCATTGTACCAATCATGATGGAAATACAATATCCCAGTCTTGATGTAAATGCATTATACCAATCATGATGTAAATAAAATATCCCAGTCCCGATGTAAATGCATTGTACCAATCATGATGTAAATAAAATATCCCAGTCCCAATGTAAATGCATTGTACCAATCATGATGTAAATAAAATATCCCAGTCCCGATGTAAATGCATTGTACCAATCATGATGTAAATAAAATATCCCAGTCCCAATGTAAATGCATTGTACCAATCATGATGTAAATAAAATATCCCAAGTCCCGATGTAAATGTATTGTACCAATCATGATGTAAATAAAATATCCCAGTCCCAATTTAAATGCATTGTACCAATCACGATGTAAATAAAATATCCATGTCTTGATGTAAATGCATTGTACCAATCATGATGGAAATACAATATCCCAGTCCCAATGTAAATGCATTGTACCAATCATGATGGAAATACAATATCCCAGTCTTGATGTAAATGCATTGTACCAATCATGATGGAAATACAATATATAAGTTATGATTTAAACAAAATTTACTAGTCATGACGTAAATACACTAGTTATGATGTACATATATTAATACCATCCATATTATCGTAAATATAATCTGCAGTCATAATGTAAATAGAATATACCAATAAATTTAATGTCAGTCATGATGTAAATATAATAGAACAGTCATTATGTAAATATAACAAAAATTATGATGTAAATAAACAGTCACGATGTAAGTAATATAACAATCAGGAGGTAAATATACCAGTCAGGATGAAAATATAACTGTCATGTGGTAAATATAAGTTATGATGTAAATTTAAGTCAAGAGGTACCTATAACGGTCAGGATATAAATATAATATAGTCATGATGTAAATATAAGTCATGATGTAAATATAACAGTCATAAGGTAGATATAATAGTCACCAGGTAAATATAGCAGTCCCGATGTAAATATAATATAGTCATGATGTAAATACAATATACCAGTCATTATGTAAATATAATATACAGTCATTATGTAAATAGTATATACCAGTCCTGATGTAAATAGAAAAATATCAGTGATTATGTATGCTTCAACAGTTTTGCACCTAGATTGAAAGCCGTAGAAAGTAAGCAATCGTCGGCAGCGCAAAAGATACGTGTGGTCGTTTTCATGAAACAAAGAAATCTTATCACTAGAACTGTGGGGAGAACTTGAGAAAAGAAAAAAAAGGTTTCAATTAGCAGGAAGTTTAAATAACTGATGACATTGATTCATTGCTTGCACTTGTCGGAAGATAAGAGAAAATCTGAAATGTGCTAAGAAAAGATGAATAAGTTATGTAAAATGAAGGAACTTCCACAACCATTGCTGTATGCTTTTGTCTCTCCAACACAAGTTGTGAATAAAAAATGTGAAACGTCAGACGAATAATATGACCTTCCTTGTAAGATGGTAGAAAAAGGAGACACAATGAAAATGTTGGCATTGGAAGTGACAAGTAATGCGGTCGGTCTGATTTCAAATCTCTCTCTCTCTCTCTCTCTCTCTCTCTCTCTCTCTCTCTCTCTCTCTCTCTCTCTCTCTCTCTCTCTCTATATATATATATATATATATATATATATATATATATATATATATATATGTATATATATATATATATATATATATATATATATATATATATATATATATATATATATATATATATATATACACATACATACACACACACAGATAAGTCTATCTTGCAGGGCTTATTCGTGTCACCAATTTGTGCTTTGAAATGCATTTAAACGGCTGTTTGAATTTAATATCCAGAATGTCATGCTCTGTGTTATAGTCTATGCTATGGTCTATGTCACGATCTGTGTTATAGTCTATGCTATGGTCTACGTCATGCTCTGTGTTATTGTCTATGCTATGGTCTACGTCATGCTCTGTGTTATTGTCTATGCTATGGTCTATGTCATGATCAGTGTTATAGTCTATGCTATGGTCTGTGTCACGATCTGTGTTATAGTCTATGATATGGTCTATGTCACGATCTGTGTTATAGTCTATGCTATGGTCTACGTCATGCTCTGTGTTATAGTCTATGCTATGGTCTGTGTCACGATCTGTGTTATAGTCTATGATATGGTCTGTGTCACGATCTGTGTTATAGTCTATGCTATGGTCTACGTCATGCTCTGTGTTATAGTCTATGCTATGGTCTGTGTCACGATCTGTGTTATAGTCTATGATATGGTCTACGTCATGCTCTGTGTTATTGTCTATGCTATGGTCTATGTCATGATCAGTGTTATAGTCTATGCTATGGTCTGTGTCACGATCTGTGATATTTAAGATCACTAGACCACGATTGTGCGATTTGGAAGCGCATTAAAATGAAGGTAGATAATACTATTGACCTTCTACATAGAGTGTACTTAGTCTCAAGATGACTCATCTTTGTCATGAATAAAAGTTACATTCAACAGGGCGATTAATCAAGTTTCTAATGTTCTCTATAACTGAATAGGTCATGAGTATTTTTTATAACTATTTAAACGTTTGCCGCGTTCATTAGATTTTTTTTCATGACTTCGTACGCGTGGAAATATTACTGGTCGTGACAGCTATCCTAATATATTGAACGTTCCTGGTTAGTCTATCCATTAATCTGCCTAGTCTATCCGTTAATCTGTCTAGTCTATCCCTTTATCTGACTAGACTATCTCTAAACCTACTGAAATTTCGAATACCATTGCTGTACCTTTACTGCCTCTGATCGTTTTCTGACCAACTGTGTGGAAATACGTAATCGTATTTTTTTCTGTGTGTGCAGATACGTAATCGTATTTTTTTCTGGTTAACTTTGAATCAACACGTTTTTGTTCTTCTTCTGACTAACTTTGTAAACTAATATTTACTTATAACTTGTGGATAATTCATCTGTTTACTTTTTCTCATTAAGAATAAATTATTTATGTAATAACCACAACAGGTCGCCTTCTGGTCCTTTTATTGGGGCATCAGTTAGTTGGAAAGGCAACCGTTGGGAGTACGAAGCAAATACGTTATTTGGAGGTACTTCTGAAGCAAATGCGTTATTTGGAGGTACTCCTGAAGCAAATGCGTTATAAAGTATTTGGATCAGAAACGAGATAAATTTTTGGAAAGGTTTCTGGTGGTGCTACCTATCGATTCAGGGGAAGTAACTGACTTTAATGGCTTCCTCCTATCCCATCCTACCGGCCATGTGCTCATTTAAATCGGGAAGAATGATAAAATGTTCACGCTCATTAAGGGCATGATCGAGGAAAATGTTTACATACTCACCAAAACATTTTCATATGACGTGCTCAGGGCGGCAAGTCGTCTAAATCTTGTAAAGTTTAGTGTATAACGCTTAAATATTTTTTTATTTCAAATTAGTATGGGAAAGATAAACGGGGGGGGGGATATTTTCTATGAGATCTAGATTTTAACGCTTCCTGTTAAAACTATGTATTTAAATCATCACAAGCCAAATGGGTTGACCCCATTATGACAAAGTAACACTCCTGTTTCAATAATGTCTAAATTTGTACATGCCGATTTATGATCTAAATTTATAAGCATTTGCAATGAGGTCCGACATTTTACATGCCAAACTGCTATTTAAATGTAATGACATTTTCAACAAAGGCATTACTCTCTTTTTCAGCTTGACTCTGAAAAAAGAGTTAATCAGGATAGGTCCCTGGTTTAACTATATATTACATGCTAACAGTATTAACAGTAATATTAAGACAAAATACACTAGTATAAATTTGATTGCTACTTTTATAAACGTGAAACATTAAATACTTTACTGAGGAGGAGGAGGAGGAGGTAACACACACACACACATAAGGGACGCATTCTTAAAATTCATAGAGGTTATAGGAAATGACGTAATAAAATGATTCACGGAGCAGTGACGACTAGTACAGTATTAACGTGATGTTTGCAAACGCTTGGACTTCTCAAGATTTTGCATAACAGTTACCCATCTAAATTCAGACACTTGGCCTTTTTGAGATCTTGAATAACAGTTACTCCTAAAAATTTAAACACTTGTCCATGTGAGATTTTATATGAGGGTTATTCATCAAAAGTCATACACTTATCCATGTGAGATTTTATATGAGAGTTATTCATCAAAATTCATACACTTGTCCATGTGAAATTTTATGAGGGTTATTCATCAAAATTCATACACTTGTCCATGTGAGATTTTATATGAGGGTTATTCATCAAAATTCATACACTTGTCCATGTGAGATTTTATATGAGGGTTATTCATCAAAATTCATACACTTGTCCATGTGAGATTTTATATGAGGGTTATTTATCAACATTTGGACACTTGCCCCTCAGGGATCTTATATAACAGTTACACATCAAACTTTATAGACTTGCCCATCTGAGACCTTCCAAGATAACAGTTACTCATCAAAATTCATTCACTCCTCGGGAAGGTTTATAACAATTATGACGAGACTACTGTCATACTTAGGTTAGTTAACTCGGTATCATATTGTGCCCATATAATAACGTAGCACTACGTCAACAATGACGTAATGATCTAAGGACGTGTATGGCGAAGGCATGAATGTTTGACGAGTCTGAATATCTTTGAAAGTTATTCATTGCACAGTTTTGCTATTTTCTTCTATAAACGCTGTTTTGTTGTTGCTAGTACAACGAGTAAATGTTTTGTTGCCTCTAATTGATAAATAGAAGCTTGGGCTCATTTTGAATAAAGTTTATGGATTACATTTATGTGTGATTTAAATCTTCTATCCAATATTTTTGAATAATATCTATTAATAAACACGTTTCACACATTTTGTTTCAAATAAGCACTCGTACATTATCTCCCATATACCCCTAAAATAATGTTTATATATCTTGTTCCTTAAGCTGTTTAATTTTTCAGTTCTCATTCTTTGCCTTGAATATAATATAATGGTGGGCATTGTCCGCGCACTCCCCCGTGTCCTTCAAAATACACCAACCTAGAAACAAAGCAGTCAGTTAGCCATTTCTGACACTGAAAATAACCACTCCATTTCAATCTGTAAGCGCAGATTTTTATCTATTGACCTTAACTCCCGAAGGGACCTGTCAGTGAAAGTTATCTGCCCTTCATCTTGGTGTCTGATTGTTGATTATAAACTTATTTAATTATCTCTCCTTTACATCTTGGGAGTTGCAACGGAATCCACTGACATCCCTTACTTCTAAATAATGTCACGAATAAGAATATCAATACAATCAAATTGTTTTTCACTACAAAATATTAGAAATAGCCAATTTAAAGTCTGATTAATTTAAAAGTAATTGCTAGCTTTTGAGAAATGCATTCAGTACTCTTAAAAAGTAAAATAAATAACTTTAAATCCATTTTTAGCTGTCGTTCTAGCCATGGAGATGAAGATGTTTGGATATAAATTGATGTTGAATACTCTCTCCTGGTTTGGATTTTTTTTTTTTGTCATTTACTTATTGTCATTATAACGCTGTTGCTCAAGTGCGTATTGTCTCAGCTTTCTATAATTTGTGCATCGTTTTGTCGTAGCTCTAAATAAATGAATTCTACGAAGATAATTCAATTAAAAAAGTATCTAAAGTTTCAGATGCTCAGACTTGATCCCTTTCATACCAATCACTCAAAATGCGGAGTTTTGTGTTTTATATTGTTGACAAACACACTCCATTCATTTGTTACGTGTGCCTGTGTTGCCTTCTTATTGTTGCTCTTTTGATAACACCACTAAAGAAGATCGTCTACTCTCTATATCAGCAATACCTGGGCATTTTCATTTTCCAAATTTTAGCTATGTATGCCATTAATTAAGGTGGCCATTAGTACTAATATTAGTACCCTTAGTCCTACCTTGTGGACATAACGAAACAAGTTGAGGCTACGACATAGCAGCTAGGTGACAATATACCATACTAATTGTTTATATTAGTAAAATAGAAATCAGTAACTTCCAAACATTTTTACGATTTCACTATTTGTATGTTTATATTTTAATAAATAATTTGATGACATGGTGTGTAAAATGGTTTCAAAACGCACAAACATTTCCAATAGATTAAAAAATCGAACTATTCAACACAAGGAAATCTATTCAGACATACACGATTGTTGTCTATATAGAACCCGTCATTACTTACTTTTATCGATGCAATTCCCGTCTGTGAACCAATTTATCGAAAGTGGTAATTTGTGCATTTGATGTGACGATTAATTCTAAAGTTTTCTTTCAATTCGTTAAAGGTCAACATAAAATATAATCCTTGAAAAGCAAATATATTGATGTAAACGACAAAGATAATCGGAATATTGCATTCTTAATCAGCAGGAAAAATAATCGTATGTTACACTTCTATTGAGGTTAACATCAAAATGTAATCCTCGTTTTTCACTAATGGTCGTTTGTAAAGAAAAGCCGGTCGTATAAAGCAGCAGGATGGCCTATCTACTGACGATTTTCTTGGGGTTTTTTTTTCGGTCATGCGGAATAATAATAAAACTAATAATTTTACGTGATGACATCCGCGAACAAAGAGCAAGCAGAATGTTTCTACCTGCCGTAAAATCTTTTCGAACATGCAAGTTAATGCATAGTTGCTATAACAATATAAATATATTAATAAGACTGTTAGTCTACTAGTATTACGCAATGTGAAATTTCAATAATAGCTCCTCGACAGAGAGAATAAGTGTAATGTTTGGTAAAACATTTCATAAATACAACTACCGCCTGCCGATCTTGTTCATGAATCAGATTTATAGTTGGTCAAATTTGAATTTCATATTTCAAATCAATGTAAACACGAAAACCAAGACGATAAAACAAGCCATAAAGTGCATAAAATTATATGATATGTAAATATAACAAAGACTAAGGTAACACATGTAAAATCCTTAAAAATAAATGGTGTAAGATGGAAATGAAATGTTTTAAAAAATAAAGACGTTTCTGGAAAATCATGACGGCGATTTGCATTTTATTTTCTAAAATAAAATGAGAGTGCGGTACATATCAGAGTTAAAATTATTACAATTATACATATACGTATTATTCTTATTAATTCAAACGATCTTGAAAGTTCTTTAATTTTCTCTTTCTTATCCAAGCATCTTGCACTTCACAGATAGAGGAAAATTATCATCGAATATCTGAATATGGGACATTAGTAAGACACCAATGAAAACGGCCAATGCCGGGCATGCGGCTATGAAATCTAATTATAAAGTGATTTTGTTTCGCATTACTATGCACACAACTACATTTAGTATGAACAAATTCTACGTGTAAATTAACCGAGTGGCTGTCCTTCGACCTTGGATGAACTGAGCTACATGCGAATGTTCAATAACTTTTACCCACAATTAATTTAAAAATAGAGTTTGAGGCATAAAAGCTGTCACTTAGCTTTTCTCGTTCAAATTCGTTGGTGGAGGGGATAAATAATAAAATAATATGCCTAAACATGAAGACTACATGAAAATATGCCATATTATACAATCATTTTGTATCGACTACCTTAGAAAATGGAGCAAGTTTGATTCCAAGCACATGTGCCTCTCTCTCTCTCTCTCTCTCTCTCTCTCTCTCTCTCTCTCTCTCTCTCTCTCTCTCTCTCTCTCTCTCACCCACACCTGTCAAAATGGTATTGCCAATAATACTACTACTACTACTACTACTACTAATAATAATAATAATAATAATAATAATAATAATAATAACAATAACTAATAATAATAATAATAATAATAATAATAATAATAATAATAATAATAATAATAATAATAATAATAATGTTTTCAAATATTGTCAAAACCAACCATCTCTTCGAAAACATTTTTTTGGCCTCTGATCATAGGTGTTCGAATTTTCAACTTTATACTTAATTTTTAATTTATCATATATGAATATTTTGAAAACTATTTATCGTTCAATTTTATAAGCATGTCACATATGTAGATGTTTTATATGTAATTACGTTCATCCAGAGAGCAATTTGCATCATTTGGTAAAGAACATAAATGGATGGAACAACTCTTATCCAATTCATAGTTTAAATACTGACAATGTGATTACAGCCAAACAGTCCTGATCATGTATTAATCAAAAATAAAAATCGAGAAATTTGGGACCCAGCTAAACCTGCGGTATCGAAAGTGAGACAGGTTTTTGCAAAATTCACGTATTTGTCAGTCAATAACATTACTACATTACTACTACTATTACTACTACTATACTACTACTACCACCACCACCAATAATAATAATAATAATAATAATAATAATAATAATAATAATAATAATAATAATAATAAATAATAAATAATTAAATAAATAATGATGATATTAACAACAGAAGCAATAGTCACGATGAGGAGAGAAGAGGATATGCAAAAAAAAATGTCGATTGAAAAGGTGCCTTATTATTATTATTGTTGTTGTTGTTGTTATTATTATTATTATTATTATTATTATTATTATTATTATTATTATTATTATTATTATTATCCGATGAAAGAAAGAATACAGGAAGAAAGGAAGTGAAATAATTCAACTACGAAGAATAGAAAATATAAATGAAAGTGGGAAGATCACGATAACACTTCTTTCTTCTACAAGTATATTTGAAAAGAGCTAAGATTAGAAGTAAAACCGAAATTATAGAATTATTAGATTTTAAAATTTTGTTACATTTATCACGACAATCAAAGCAATGACTTGGAAAAAGACCGCAATCTCTCTCTCTCTCTCTCTCTCTCTCTCTCTCTCTCTCTCTCTCTCTCTATATATATATATATATATATATATATATATATATATATATATATATATATATATATATATATATATATATATATATATATATATATACACACACACCTGGGTTCGAAACTCCGTAGAGTACGAATATAATTTCTCTAACCTGTATGATAGTATTGTTTGTACTAAAAGATAGTATTGTTTGTGTTAGTAATTTGTGCATACCATCCGATGATGCGATGATACGAAATGCGGTTAAAAGAATCATCCGCGCTGTCTGCACATTTTGTAATCATTACCTAATTTCGTTAATATTTTCTATGTTAATATATTTTATATATCTAATGCATGAATGAAACATATAAAATGTTTACCGACAGTGTTTCTTTTTATCTAGCGAAACAAAATCAAAACACGAGACGTTTTCTCGAACATTGTATAGATACCTTGTTTAGTGTCGATACCTTAAAGAAATTTTTTTAACAAAATCGTAAGGTCTGAAAATGTCTTCCATCATATCCGTCAATGTCACAGTCATGAATGAATGAAAAACAAACATATTATACGGCTTAATTTTGTAACATAATCAAGATAAGAATCGAGCAGCCTATTACTTCGGTGTCGGAAACTTCACACGCGCTCTACAGAGTCCTAGTATTTTAACACTTTCGTCTTAATTAGCCGTGACATTTCTATATTACACGCCTGGTCTTATCTGTAAGCCTACTGTGACTGGGTGCAAAAGGCCATTTAGTTACAGATAACGACCCAGGGGACCAGTTCTCAATTTGTTTATATATTTCATGCTCATTACGCTTCAGTAAGGGCTGTAACATCGCAGATCCCTTGGGAGTCCTACTGACGGACTATGATACCATGTTGAAGGATGGTTTGAAATAAAGCGACTCGTGACAAGATTCAAATGTTTCGATTATGGTTGCCATTTGATGAAATCCGAATATGTCCAGCTAACAGCAATGAAATTAGTGGTGAATATACCAAGTTTCGTAAAGGTATTCAATTAGGGTCGGACAAGCAATCAACCACCACCTATAAAGTGCTACAAATCATACAATTTGTAACACATTTATACAAAATAAAAATGAAGATGTGTTCTTTAATGAAAATTTCTTTCTTTTTACTTCTTTGTGTTTGTAAATTTGTTTTCTTTCATTCATTCATCCCTAATGAGCTATTTTGAAAGCATTATAATGTAGAACGCTTTAAATTGAGATGGGAAAAACGACAATCTGTCTACCTTATTAAAGCAATATAAAATCGATTGTCTCGTTTGAAAATTTAATATTATGCGTTGAAAGGTACAAGATTTTCATTCTTTCCTTCATATCTTTCCTTTTGAGGATTGTATTACTTGATAATGTTTCTAAATTTCGAAACGACCATTCAATTAACCGGCTTTTGTTCCAACTGATTAAATAGTATGACCAGATAATGCTGCTGCTGCTGCTACTACTACTACTACTACTTATTATTATTATTATTATTATTATTATTATTATTATTATTATTATTATTATTATTATTATTATTATTTACAAAACTACAAGACTATCGGAGAAAGTCTGGTTCATTAATGATAAAAAAGGAACATTACATACAAAATCTGTGGATCTTTTTAATGTTCTCAATATGATTCAAGTTCACAAAGAAGGGGGAAGAAAACAAAAGGATGCAGTGCTCATTTCTCGAATATATCTCCAATATATATTTGCTTTCAAACAATAGTTTTTCGTATAAAGAACTTAATATGCATTTAAATATTTTTCCATTTAGAAGTGTACTACATGACAGGAAATTTAGAAACCTTTTGTTTTTATGTGAGTGAACTTTTCAGCTCTCCATTTTATAAATATTCTAGCAATCTCAATGATGTCATCTTCCAAACTCAGCAGTTTTTGTAGCTCACTTGGTCGAACGTTGGACTTGTAACCCAAAGGTCCTAAATTCAATACCCTTCAATTATATCTTTCCGAAAGACTATTGGAAAGGCTCTTAACTCCCATTACCGGTAATGTAATGAAAATACTGTAAAACTTGACTAACCAAGACCCCACCCTCACACATTCTCTCTGTACGTGTTCAGAATCTTAATCAGTGTATTGTTCTCCGCAATACTTCTGTGACCAGTTTGCCAGACTTGAATGGCCATAACGAGGCTGCAGATGGCCATAACGAGGCTGCAGTTCAGTCTTGGACACTCTGCATGCGAGTGTTATCAGCTCAATAGCTGATGACGATAGGTGGTCGATTCTGAATGGGCTTGCTAATAATCAATGACTGTTTGGAGAAAAAAAAATCAACGCAGTGGAATTGGTTTGAAGAGGTGTCTGGCGTGGTCGAATGGCCAGTCAATATAATAGAATTTTTCGATGTGTCAATCAAGCTTTCTTACCTGCTACTCAAGGATTAACGTTTTTCCCAAGGATGGCTATCGTCACTATTTATCATGGTGTGAAATTGCCCTTCGTTTTCTTCGTGTATAAATCTCTAATAGTTCAGGTTATTTTATTTATCAGCAATTATTTTGTTGGGTAAATGCTAGTAATACTATGGTGGAAGGTTAGAACCAATTTAAGAACGGTCCATTGAATTATAGGAGATTAGAGCCAATTTAAGAACGGTCCATTGAATTATGGTAGGAGATCAGAGACAATTTAAGAACGGTACATTGAAATTCTTTAGTTCGGATCAGCCCAAAATACTGAAATTGTATGAAGCAGGACGGACTGTCCACATTTGAATTTGCCTTTAACAGTAGTAATGTTTGAAAATAAAAATGGTGGCTGAGAACAGATTGTTGATCAGGAATACAGACGCGAAAAGCCCAGACGAATCTCGCGTCATTCATCCTCCTCTTTTTTTAAAAAAAAAAAAAACTTGTCTTGTTGTAGGGACAATACGGTGTAACTAGTAACGTTTTAATTAACTCTTGTCCATTGAGATAATTTAACTGAACAAACCTTTAATCGTTAATAATATTATTTATTGGTGTTTTGGTATAAATTTTTAAACAAAAATGTAATTATAGTGTAAGATATAGTTCAACGAAAGAGTATAATACTAACCAAAGTCTTGTATATAATACCTGAAACGCAAAATCTGATGACAAGAAAACATAAGAGCACTTGGCGATCATTATTTAGATCGTTGCATGATAAATTGCTCTCAATAGATTTTAAATAAGGTGTGGTCTCAATAGATATTAATAATTACACGCAGAAAAAGAGCAAGATTGCAAATCGATATGCTGTGTGATAACGCCGATTTGAAAATGGCGTGTTTAGGTAGAATTCTTGGAATATTTGGAGAAAATTACTTGCAATAACTTCATTATCAGAGATAATTTATACTTCAAAGAAAATAAACTTGTCTTTGTGTCCCAAAGCAATTCAAGACCTTCATTCCTTTACATTACAAAATACATTTTAGTTTTACAAAAGTCAACACCATATAGACTGCTGTAATATAATTTGGAGGAACACGACTGCTACAAATAAGAGAATAATTTTCAGTCTCCAGGAAAGGGCATGTACAAAAAATTCTTGATCAGAAAACAGAAAATGTTCAAACTGCAATGCTTACTTCCAAAGTATTACCAATACATGAAAGATTGTTTTTGAGAAAGGCCAAAAAAAAAATCTAGTGTGTTTGCAAATTTGCCTCCGCTTACCAAAAAATAATTTTCCAGGAAAATCTAACTCACACACAACTAATAATAATAATAATAATAATAATAATAATAATAATAATAATAATAATAATAATAATAATAATAATAATAATAATGCTGATTTATCTGTGATTGGGATTTGTAATGTAGCTTTAAAAAGGTTCAGTCATATCGCTAAGATGTCTGCAGTGTGGCACACTTTACAGTGATCACTAGCAGAAGGCAGCATAATGTTCCACCCAACCGCATTATCCTGACACAAGGCGGACCAGTCCCAACACTAACCTTTTAATGTTGAGCGCCTTAGTTTAGACTCTGCCGGGATTTGAAGCCGCGAACTCCCGCATCCGAAGCGGACTCTGCAACCACTTAAGTCGAATAATAATAATAATAATAATAATAATAATAATAATAATAATAATAATAATAATAATAATAATAATAATAATAGCAGCAGTAGTTATTACCTTCCAGCCTTGGTGACGATCATTTCTGTTCCAAGCTCATCAAATTCATCCCACAAGGATTTCATTTCCAACTGAGCAGTGACATTTATCAATTTTTGATGCAAAGGTTTCTTTGAATCGTCGTTTGTTTTCACATTTTCCGGACATGAATTACACTCACTTGTTTGTTCATTAGAATTAATATCCGTTTCCGATTTTGAATTCTCCAACAAGGAGTCCGATAAGGCTGCTCTAGTTAAAGTTTCCTGAAAGGAATCCGCAAATCGGGAGGGATCAAAGAAGGGTCTTCCGGTTCCGGCATTAAGAAGACAAGCTGGCAAAAAGAAGAAAAACACATCACATACTAAAACAAATTATAATGCTACGAATATAAAGTTTGCAAGTTCCAAGTCTCCTGATATCTTACGTGGTTTTAAAAAGAGTTTATTCATGTATGGAATATTATTAACTAACCGGAAAGCAAATTTATCAGGAGAAAGATGAAGGTCTTCAACACTTTTGGGTTTGTTTTTTTTTTAGCCGGATCGTGAACAAAAGCTTGGTCAATATTTTAACACTAATTGACTTGACTCTTGTTTTTCCTGTTTTTACTCTAGACATGAAGATAAAAAGGAATCTGACTACAGTCGTTACCCTCATATTTAACTACAATGTTATAGAAATGATTAGAATTGAGAAACTAACAGAATCGCTCTTTTTCATTCTTACACTTTTTTACATATTAAATCTTGAGCTATTTTTACTATTGTAAGTACACCATTAAATATACGCATGTTATGTAAACTTCATATTATAAATACTATAACAGTAAGTTTAATATCACAAGTAAACCAATACAAAAACTGAAGAAGAAAAAAAATAAACAAAAATATTAAAAGAATATTATTGCATATATGTGAATTTTATTTTTTCATTGCTTTTATTTTCGGTATCGTTTTGCTTATTTATTTATAGATTTGATTTTCATGACAAACCTAGATTTGACTCTTCCGGAAATAAATTAAAATTATATAATTTCATCGACCAAACAATATCTGCCCCAACTCTTCCGACTCGGTTGTCCTCCGAAAAAAAAAAAAGATAGAGCAGGCGAGTATGAACGTGTTGGTCCTAGAACGTCCATGCTACAAATGGTAAATATCACTCTTTAAAAGAATTTCCCACCCACACCACAAAATAAACAATGGTTAAACAGAAGGCAGTGTTTTGAAAAGCTCAGTTAAATTTTCGATCAATGTCATTAACTAAGAACTGTATTATGACAGACGTTGGTAAACGATTTCATTCGTAAAAAGTAACAAACTATGATGACGATTTTGTTTGACACATGAAATGTAATCTGTTTGGGATAGGTTACTACAATCACTTACTACGTTGTCTATTTAATAGGTTAAAAAACTTAAACGTTCTATTTTATTTTTCTTATTTGGAATTTTTGCGTCTACTTTGTCCAAGGCACACTATTTCTCTTTTGATTATTCCATTGTAAACATGCTTTATAAATTCTTATTTTATACTTGTTATTCCTGTCATGTCTTTAAAACTGAACAATACCGAGGGTGTTATGATTTTATTATAATGGAACTGGTAGGCTGTATTTTATTGTGGTAATTGCCCTGTATCAAACGGTAGCCAGTCCTTGTTAATGCGTGTCTCGGACTTCTTTTTCTTTAAATCAATGAAACCCCTTGCCACTAAGATGCAGTATTGTATACGTGAACTTTAAAATTGTTTGCTTTAATAATAATAATAATAATAATAATAATAATAATAATAATAATAATAATAATAATAATAATAATAATAATAATAATAATAATAATAATAATAATAATAATAATAATAATAATAATAATAATAATAATAATAATAGCAAATGAGACTTGTTAAAACTTCAATTTATAACTAGTTTAGATTTTTTGTGCATAAAATATAAACTTAAAAGGCACTTATTTTGTTTTAATCCATTTGACAGAATAGAATGGTGTTGATATTTCACGCATTATTTTGCACATCATAATACGAAAGAAAAATATTAGGTTTAGAAACAAACTTGACGCATTTCAGTCTACATATGCAAAACTCATTGGTCTCTACTACTGCTATTGAATGAAGATTTTATTATTTAAATTGTAAGGAATTTTGAAATTTGTGATTCACTGTTGCGCGGTTGAGCTTTTTTAAGTATTTTATGTTGACGTATTTACAAGTAACAATAATCAGTTTACACAAGAGACATGTGTGGAATATAATCTGAAAATACTGTCATTCGCTACAAGATAAAAATCAACCATCTTAAAATAATGATTTACGATATAAATTTCTGTGCAGATTATTTGATTGTGTTTTTACCATTAATGGCTGTGATATATTTAGAAGCTTGTTTACTTCTGCGATCAAGAATTTAATTTTGATTGGAAGTTAAAGACGCAGTAAATGCGATGTTTGCTCATGCTGTCATTACATACCAGATACATGTAATAGCTTGACAATTTAGCACTCCTGATACAAATTCTAATTGTACTCAAAAGAAAACATCTGAAACACTTAAAGTAGAATGGTAAACAATACCAATCTCTGAGTGATAACAATAGATGTAACTTTTGTATAGAAATTGCTTGAACTTGAAGGTTGTCAGGCATCTCCACGAAAGAATGTTAAATCAAAATATAATGAACCCGTGCAACACGAGCACGTAACTCGGGATTAATAAATTTACCATCACTATAAATTCAAAGTAGTTAAATTAAGGAATTATATCAAAGTCTTTTCATATTTGCATTTTTCCGTAATTTATTTTCAAGGCAGTTCTGCAAATGACCCAAATATTGTAGTAGCAGTCCAAACATTACCCACTATACTAAACAATAAAAGTTTTGAACTTCACGAGTCCAAGTCCCACAAAGTTTCGGACTTCACGAGTCCAAGTCCCACAAAGTATTGGACTTCATGATTTCCACCTCGACAAATATGATGCCCCATTATGGCTTAAGTGAAGGTTGTCATTCCTCTGCACGATGCTTCTTCAAAATATTAAGCCAAGTTCAGTTTTTTTTTAAAAATAAAATATATACAAATACCTAAATATATTTCAGAAAACAGATAAATTTCAAAAACTACGATGGTATGAAGTAGTCTTCAGTACCGTCGCTTCTCACGTTAACATTATAAAAAGAATGTCGTTCATACATATACGAGTGTAAAATCAATTGTTGTTGTTTCCTTCATCGCAAAAATTTATAAATATTCCATTCCTCCCAGACATTTCATTAGTCGTTCAGGAAATGTCCGTCCTCACGTCGACAGTCGAATCTTTCCAGGACGGCGATTGAACATACAACACATTATCCGAGTGTTAAAGAAATGGTGAAGAAAGGTGCTCAGCCATTCCTACCTTCCATTGACTTCATCCCAGGACCGTACATACTTTGTCCCCAATCAAAATAACAATCCGTACTTCTCTGCGTGGGGACACTAGAGAACCCGAATCCCCCGAAAACTGCATCCGTCAACTGTCCAGACATAAGCGAAGAGATGCTGAAAGCATTGGCTCGCACAGACATAGGGTTGTTGACATCCATAGGGATATAAGAGGTTTCCTATATCCCCTCTATTCTCTACTGATAAAGCTTCGGCTATGCAATAAGACGGTTTCTTTTTCCTCCAAAATCAAGTGATAACGAGGGGGAGAGGAAAGCTGCTTGACAATCAAACCCCACACGCATGGAAAGCGGTTTCAGCAGTAGAGGTGTGAAAGTGAGCTCTCATTGGTCGAACTCCCGTGGATTCTGGCAGCAGGTTTAAGTTTGTCCATCCATCACTCAGGGGAGGTGTGTCCGCCGATGTCCAAATGAGGCGTGCTGAGATTAGTGATGGCGTGATTTACTCTCACATTGGAAAACCCCCTAGCTTCAATTTGGACACATTTTTGGGAAATTGAAATCAAGCATCATGTAATGGACCCATTTATGTTGTTTCCGCACTGGAAAAGAAATATATACGGTTCTGACAAAGTTCTCTGCTTCTACTTCTTTACTTCGTATTTACTAAAATTAAACGAGACTTTAAGTACCCTCTAGTCAGGTATTCGTTATTGTTGATAAATACAACGAGCTAATTCTAAAAAGGTGATAGTTGAAAAATGTGTAGCTTCTAGTCAAAAGAACCTGAAGCGTGTTCAAGATTTTCAGCCGCACGATTTGTGCTTATTTACGGGAATGCTCATCAGGCAGTCCTTAGGCCACGTTTTCATATCCTAAGGAGTGGAATATTGGCGTCATTTTATCTAGGTATATTAACTATATGACAATAGCTATTATTTATATATCTAATAATAATAACTATATTACATTAGATATAGCTGATACATCTAACAATATTAACTCTATCACATTAGCTATATTTTATACATCTAATATATTAACTACATTACTTTAGATATAGTTTACATACCTAACTATATTAATTATATTACATTAGATATAGATGTAACATCTAACTATATAACTTCATCACATTCATAAATATATTGAATATATTACATTTGATATAGCTGATACATCTAACTATATAGATTTATTGTATAATATATAGTTTATACATCTAACTACATTAGATATAGTTGATCTTTATTATTATATTAATATATTACATTAAATATAATTAATACATCTAACTATAAAACTATATCACATTAGATATATTGATGAATCTAATTATATTATATTAGATATAGTTGATACATCTAACTATATAACTATATTACATTAGATATGGCTGATACATCTAACTATATAACTATATTGCATTATATATAGTTGATACATCTAGCTATACAACTATATTACATTATATATAGTTGATACATCTAATTATATAACTATATTACATTATATATATATATTTATATATATATATATATATATATATATATATATATATATATATATATATATATATATATATATATATATCTATATATATATATATGATACATCTAACTATACAACTATATTACATTAGATATAGTTGATACATCTAATTATATAACTATATAACATTATATATAGTTGATAAATCTAACTACAGTAACTATATTTATTTATAGTTAATACATCTAGCTATATAACTATATTACATTAGATATAGTTGATACATCTAACAATATAATTATATTACATTAGATATCTATCGTTTATGTAGGATACCCTATTAACTATATATATATATATGTATATATATATATATATATATATATATATATATATATATATATATATATATATATATATATATATATATATATATATATGTATATATATATATATATATATATATAATGTAATAGAGTATAGGTGTACCAATTGGGGAAGAAAGCAGTACAGCTGAAACCAAGAGAAGATAAATAAATTGCAAAAGACGAGTTCTCTGAATAAATTTTAATTCTGATATTTTCACACCAACACTGAAAGTCAGTATTAAATATTAAATTAACTACCATTTTTTGAACGTTCTGCACTGTGAAAATGTTGTATGATGTATAAAACAATCAATGACCTTGTACCTGATTTTCTGTTTTATATCAAAATTGAGAAATTCGCTCCTTTTTACAAACATCTTTACTCTTATGATATGGTTCTAATATTTCGATAAATTCCTTGCTGTGTCGGGTCCATACGTTTGGATGGAATACTAATTTGGTAGTATATTCAAGTCCTTGCCTAATGAGTACTTTTTGGTTAATGGGTATTTTCCACTTCTTCTTTAGATGAATTATATTACTTTTCAATTCCGTTATTTGTCTTGTAAAGCATGATTACTGGTTGTAACTGATATATATGCATATGTAGTCTGTATGCATTTTTTGAGAACCATGTCATCCTCTCATATAATAATAATAATAATAATAATAATAATAATAATAATAATAATAATAATAATAATAATAATAATAATACTCATAATAATAATAATAATAATAATATTATTATTATTATTATTATTATTATTATTATTATTATTATTATTATTATTATTATTATTATTATTATTATTGTTGTTGTTGTTGTTGTTGTTGAATATTTAGTCATTTTTAGATTTGTCCTTTATGCAGAATTTTCTGTTCGAAATTTTCTGCACGAAAACTTTTCCCCAGGATATAATTCTCAGAAATATCATGCACCTAAGTATGTTACTCCGTACGTATTTTTCACCACTCCAGGCTTATTTTGTGCACTTGCTAATCAATGTCTCTACTTTCATTACTTTATGTGGTTGTGGTTCCATATACACTTTGAAAATTCCTTTCTATTATCACACTTAAGAGATGTATATACGTGAGAAATTATTTGTGAAGTATATGTTTCCTATGATTGCCGTCTAGCTTATATTTCCTATGTTTGCTGTGAAGTTTATGATTTGTTTTTAACAGTCTCTTATTCTTCTCTAACGAAGGCTGACCTTGGCTGAAACACCAGAAACCCTGTTACCATCGCTGTTAAATAGCACACACACAATATCACACACACACACACACACACACACACACACACACACACACACACACACACACACACACACACACACACACACACACACACCTTGAGAGAGTCGAAATTAATAAATTTATATTTTGCTTTTAATGTTTTTTCTGATTATCTTTATAAATAAGGAGAGCAACAGCCCAAACAAACACTAAAACAACATCGAGCAACAACCCAAGCAAACACTAAAACAACATCGAGCAACAACCCAAGCAAACACTAAAACAATATCTCCAAATTGTTATAAGACATAAAACGGAAAGGGACAATACCACATAGTACTTGCGTGAAAAACAATGTCTGCTTGAAATATCTTCTGAGTAAAAACATGGATTTTAATTTTATATCGCTTGCATGAAAATGTTTGATCATCGATGTGTTTATTATCAATGCATTTTCTTTCAAGAAAATTATACATCGATGTGTTTATAGCAGTGGATTTTTTTAAATAAAGTTGTTCATCAATGTGTTTATAGCAATGCGTTTTCTTTTTAGTAAAGCCTACATCGATGCGTGTATAGTAATTTATTTTCCCTTTAGTAAAACATACATAGGTTGATAGCAATGCCTTTTCTTTTTGGTAAAGCGTACATCGATGAATTTTTAGCGTATATTTTTTTTAAGTAAAGCGTACATCGATGCATTTATAGCGTATATTTTCTTTTGAGTAAAGCGTACATCGATGCGTTTATAGCAGTATATTTTCTTTTGAGTAAAGCGTACATCGATGCGTTTATAGCAGTATATTTTCTTTTAAGTAAAGCGTACATCGATGCATTTATAGCGTATATTTTCTTTTGAGTAAAGCGTACATCGATGCGTTTATAGCAGTATATTTTCTTTTAAGTAAAGCGTACATCGATGCGTTTATAGCAGTATATTTTCTTTTAAGTAAAGCGTACATCGATGCATTTATAGCAGTATATTTTCTTTTAAGTAAAGCGTACATCGATGCGTTTATAGCAGTATATTTTCTTTTAAGTAAAGCGTACATCGATGCATTTATAGCGTATATTTTCTTTTGAGTAAAGCGTACATCGATGCGTTTATAGCAGTATATTTTCTTTTAAGTAAAGCGTACATCGATGCATTTATAGCAGTATATTTTCTTTTAAGTAAAGCGTACATCGATGCGTTTATAGCAGTATATTTTCTTTTAAGTAAAGCGTACATCGATGCATTTATAGCGTATATTTTCTTTTAAGTAAAGCGTACATCGATGCGTTTATTGCAGTGTTTTTCTTTTTTTTTTCAATTCTGAGACCTAAAACTGTCAATATACGGAAAGGAAATATGCTCAGTGAAAATATTCATGGATGTGCCTTATATATTTAAAAATATATTTAGAATTGTGTATTTCTATTAGTTTCTTCAAATGTCTGTTGGAATGCACATTGCTAATTGTTACCTTATATTTCTTTTGTACTGTGTATTTCAACTTGCTTATTAATATTTCTATTGGATTGTGTATTTCTGCTTATTTCTACATATTTCTTTTGGATTGTGGAACTCTAGATGTATTTCTTTATATTTCTATTGGATTGTTTATTTCTACCTAATTCTTCATAGACATGAATGAACTTGAACATTACTACTTATAATGTTTAATATTGTATCTAATATATTAATATTGTCATTAAGATTTCAGATAGAGTAGACGAAAGAAGAAATCATTTCATTCAAACCAAACATCAAAAGATTTTTAAAGGAAATATTTGTCTTGTAATTTCAAATAAATTAATAAACAAAGTAATACAGATCCATTTAGATATGTGAAGAAAAATTATTATGTATTTAAACACCTAAGACTTAAAAAAAAATGTTTGGTTTTATAATTTATAAAGCAGATTTCTATAGATTGTGGCATTGTTATTTCCCAGATTTGTTTCATCCTTTTCTCGACTGGAACAGGTCTTATAAATGAAAGATAAAGGAATGAGAAAAATGAGGAAAAACATTCTTGCCAAAATGCATTAGGCACAATAGTCATGAGGACTTGTTTGATTATGGGAATTTCGTCTGTATGAATATTTCATTTATACTTAGTTCTGGGACCTTCTTCTGCATTCATATTTCATTATTTTTTAATTCTGGGACTTTCGGCTGCATTCATATTTCATTATTTTTTCATCCTGGGACTTTCGTCTGCATTCGTATTTTATTAATTATTATTTGATTCTGGGACTTTCGTCTGCATTATATTTCATTATAATTTGATTCTGGGACTTTCGTCTGCATTCATGTTTCATTATTATTTAATTCTGGGACTTTCGTCTGCATTCGTATTTCATCATTATTTGATTATGGGACTTTCGTCTGCATTCATATTTCATTATTATTTGATTCTGGGACTTTCGTCTGCATTATATTTCATTATAATTTCTTTCTGGGACTTTCGTCTGCATTTATATTTCATTATTATTTAATTCTGGGACTTTCGTCTGCATTCATATTTTATTATTATTTGATTATGGGACTTTCGTCTCCATTCATATTTTACTTAATATTTATTTCTCGGGCTTTCGTCTGCATTCATATTTCATTATTATTTACGGTAATTTGCATGGCAAAATTGTATTTATTTCACGTAAATAGTTTGTTTATTGTCTTTGTTGTAGCAATTAAAAACAACAATATACTGAATGTACATACTGAAAACATAACGTGTACTGTGCGAAGAACGTAACGATACAGCATGGAAGTTAAGTTGTAAATAACTCATTCGTTTTGGGGGCCCTCCTGCGGATGTGTTGATGTCGAATAGACCCGATGTGCTTTCCTGTATGTCAAGCAGGTACGAGCCGCGACCGCTCAAAGGTTAGTGGGTCGAAGTCGAGTCCGTAAGGGCGCGAATTCGAATATCCTATTGAATCCGCTCGGATCATTTGCCTCGGCGTGTCCTTGGGCAAGGCACTTTGCTCCAGGCGACTGAGACATTAAATAAGCTAACTTTGTAGCTGTGCCGTAAAGCACCAAACCTACTAGCGAAAACTTGTTAATGGTATTGTAATTGAAGTGCAAACCATGCCTATCAGCATGCTATCATTCCTAGTCTTGAGGAAAACGTATGAACTTATAAATTCATCAAGGTATTTTTTTGGAAAGTCCACTCAGATGTTAATTGAAAAGAAATGGATTATTTAGTGTAAAATGATTGGGTGTGTAAGCGATAGGCTTGATATCAAACACAATGATATTGTACTGAACCGACGACTACTTCTAGGCCATTTTTTCCTTCTCTTTCTGCTAGATAACATCGCTATACGTTGCCTTAGATGTCAATCACCCTACATAGTACTTTCACTGCTTCTCGGAAATGCAGCTTTATGTCGTATATCCAGCATGCAGTGTTGATGAAAATAGTCATGTGACTTTTCATCCTAGGGATTTTACCTTATCTCTGCCAGAATATTTAAGATTTCCAGAAATTTGTGAAATTCCTCAAACCTTTCTTCAACTTTAAAACTTAAGCATGACTGGCATCAGCCAAATATAGACTTACGACAGAAATATTCATATGATCTGACAAATCATGAGAAAGGTAACTCAAAGTGTTAGTTTGAGAAGTGTGGTGAAACCAGATGCAGATCTCGTATTATAAAGATTTGCTGAAAATTAGACTAAAATTCTAAAACCCAGGATTTCAATATGATAACTGCAGTCCATATTGCCAAAATGGTAATTCACATTTCCAAAATATTAGTAGTACATATTTCTGATAAGACAGTATACATTTCCGATATGACAGTACACATTTCCAATATGACAGTACACATTTCCGATATGACAGTACACATTTCCAATATGATAGTACACACTTCTGATATGACAGTACAGAGGTCCAAAATAATAGTACACATTTCCAGTTAAATGTCACGATTAAAGACGAATGAAAGTTAAATACTAAAATCTCAACATTGGTAAACTTGTAGCTGACCGTTACATTTTCAAACACTCATGTTTTAGGTTGTACGATTTAGCGCGGCAATAATATTTCATTTTCAAACTTTGTTTCTTGTATGATGTAGCATTGGCAATAACATTACGTTTTCAAGCACACTTGCTTCTTGCATGACATGGGCTTTTACTTTCATTCGATTTCACTCCATATCATTTTATGATTTGCTCACTGTAAATAAAGAAACTCAAGGAAATAAAAACTGTATACAAATTATTTGTATCTTAGGTACATATCTCTCTTCCACAAATTGATTTTTCGTTACAAGAAATGAAGAACAGAAGGAAGTACTGTTTTTGCAGTACAGATAGTACATAGATATTTTGTTTCTTTTCCAGAATTCCTTTATTTTCCATTAAACATCAGCTTTCTAGAAAGGGTTTGTTTAGACTGACTTGTCAACCTTCGATGGAATTTAAACATTTGGGAAGTTGAAGCACATCGCTGGGCCGCGATAACCTGTTTGCTATATGCAGAATAACTGTAGCTCATTAATCATTCGGAACATGTCAGGTCTGTCAGTTAACACTGTCCATCCCACGTCGAATCCGCGAAGCACCTGCACGAGATTGCCAGATAGAAGCATTTGACGCTGTAAAGATGGTGAGCGTTTCTCCTTACATTGAACATTTACTTTTGATGAGCGAAAGCTAATTATCTCATCAAAACTTAAATCACTCCAAGTTCAGGATCTGGTGAAATTACAGAATAGATAGATGTAATTGAAAAACACTCAGAGTTCCAAATTTTGTTATTGTATTTATTCTTTCTAATGGCCTGGGGTTGGTTTGAATGCATGTAAATCTTTCAGTATCTAAATCGAGGTGCGAAAATACAAATTGACTGGCAATCCCGCCTTTAAAATCAACAACAGGTGTACCTTCTGTATAAATTAATTGTAACGCCTTCTAGCTCTACAGTTTTTTTGTTCTTCCGCATTCCTGCCTTTGGCGAGCAAGTAACGCTGAGGTCAATAAACGATAATAAATGATTATAATTAAAGCTTTTTCGTGTGTTCGTGTGAGTTCACTATTCGGCGTTACACACACACACACACACACACACACACACACACACACACACACACACATATATATATATATATATATATATATATATATATATATATATATATATATATATATATATATATATATATCGTTTAATACAAACAACACTGTCATACAGATTAGAGAAATTAAATCCATACTCTACGGAGTTTCGAACCCTGGTCTGCGAGTAAATAAAACCCATCGCCTTTTCTGCACGCACCAGCCCATATACTGTCACGACTAGGCACGCATCACCAAAAAAAATAATGGCACTGAATCGGTGTTATATAAGCTGGTGCGTAGCAGACACACTCCCGTGACGACTGAGTAAATAATTCTCATACGTAGACATAGTCGTTCCAGATTCCTATGAGAGAAATCAAGGTATATAGGATTTTTGTATTACCAATAATTATAAATATATACCAGACAGAACAGACAATGCAATCCATGGATTCTGTAGTAAATCTTGATAAAAGTGGGTAGAAATAATAGTTTAATACAAACAATACTATCATACAGGTTAGAGAAATTAAATTCGTACTCTACGGAGTTTCGAACCCAGGTTCGCGAGTAAATGGCACCCAACGCCTTACCTGCACGCACCAGCCCATATACTGTGACGACTAAGCACGCATCGACGAAAAAATGATGGCACTGAATCGGTGTTATATAAGCTCGGGTGTAGAAGACACACTCGCATGACGACCTAGTAAATAATACTACAGAATGGTTATTGGTATATCTAGAATTACTGATGTGAATCACATCAGCAGGAAATAAAGTTATAAATGTAATTTTTTGAAATTAGCATTAGTGAAAAACTATTTATTTTGTCTCAATCATACACAACATAAAATAACGTATTTTTAACAACTACTTATATATATATATATATATATATATATATATATATATATATATATATATATATATAGATAGATAAGCAAGAAAGTCATTGTGAAATAGTCGATCAAAACTTCTCGATTTTTCATGCGATCGTTGGGGGTAATATCAATACGGCTGAGAAAAAGGGTAGAAGAATCACAGTTATAATTTTGTGAAATTGTGCATCCATCCTTTAGTTGTATCATGCAATCTTTAACGTTGATCAGCGTGCTTAACTCTAATTAATAAAATTACACGCTGTTCTCTTAGCCATAAATCAGCAAATAAGACTCGATGCTAAATTATCGAGACCAAAACAGAAAAACTGTAAAAACAAAACACACTTACTAAGATACATGCATGATAAGAGGTTCCTACACTTAGATGTTGCCATGATATGCCTTCTAGTTACAGTCTGATTATCGGCCTCTTAAATCCAATTGGTAGTGTTTTGAAGAAAACCGGCCTAATTTGTATTCTTTAAAACAGTATTTCTATATGTTATGCTAGATCCTATAACGAAAACAATTTATGAAGTCGGATGTTTCTTTAAAAATTCAGACTAATGGCGCTTGAGTCAGCACACTCAACAAATATGCAAGCAGTTAATAACTCTGCTGGCATGTTCAACAGGGAGTGAGGTAATTTGTTTACCATCAGTTGAGCATCATTAGCGGAAACAAGAGAAAGATGCGCTACAGAAGAATGACAATCAACTGAGCATAGGCGAGATTTCATCGGCTTGTTCTGACGGAAAGAAAATAAGCACGTCATGTTACCGTGTCACATTATGACAGACCGTAACGCTGTGCTTTCCTAACCCAAATTACCGGGCTGTGTGCCGATTCATAGTTGAATATTCACAACAATAGCATTGACTGGCCATGCTCTTCAGAGATGAACAACAAGGTCTAATTTTTATTACAGCTACAGAGATAAAACGGACGTGATCTTTTCTTTCATTTTTCTTTCCTTCGTCATATCTGTCATTTGTACAGGATTTTACAAATGCTTTATAAGGGGCCATTATAAAAGCACCGATCACCGATATCCTGATGGAGCTATTACATGAAACAATACGTTAAAAGTTACACCTCGCCAAATATACACCACACTGATAGAATAAACACAAAGGTACCAGTGTTTCTGACATCAGGAAAATATTTACATAATTGTAAGAAAGGTACAAGTGCATCTGGAGTGTTTTGGTGCAAGTGTATCATTATTTTGTCAAAGTTTGTGTATTGCTGATTAATATCGCATGAGGTTCTTGTATACAAGGCATATTTACAGCTATCTGATTGGCGCCATTAAGTAGAGAAACTAGTACATAGAAAATGCCTACTCAGGGTGTGCAAGACGCTTGCTTTTGTTCTGCACGAACTTAGTAATGAAGGAATTATGCACTAGTATTAGGGTCAAGTTTTTTATTATTTTTATAATGTATGTCAATTTTTTATTTCTTTTATGAGAATGACCAAATAATGTGGAGAACTTCTGGGGGCAAAGATATAAAAAAAACCCCTCAAACGTAAAGATAAGCGTGCAGTGGTGGAGAATACATTAGTGAATAAGTGTTGAAAGTGGCACGAAATATCATTCTTCGATTATGTTTTGGATTCTCATTTAGGTACATAACGAAAGTCTTCCTGTAAAACCAGACTATGTAATCGAGCTAAGACACTGAAGATGCTAACAAAAGCCACAGGAAGAAAAAAGAATGTCAACTATGAATGCTCCTGTTATAAAAGCTTGAGCGTCCGTTTTTAATATAAACATCAACCTCTTATATCAATAGCTTGAGAGTCTGTTTTTCGCATAAACAACAATCGAGCATATTAATGGCTTTCGCTTCAGATGCTCACCCAAAATGAGTCTCTAGGGACAATGGGAAATACCAATACCTCCGCCATTTTGGAAACATGGGACAGGTTAAATTTAATATTCAAAACGTGCATAGGATTAAATTTGGGAATGATGGGGGAACAAGGGTAATGCTAATATAGAGAATATCTATAAGATGAATTCTGTGGGAAGGTCTGGGTACAAAGAAGATGTAATATTAAAAATGTTAATAGATGAAAGTTTGATACTTTCTGTAGATAAGGGTAATGCAGATTCTGAGCATTTTAATAAGATTAAAATTGTGAGATGGTCATAGGATAAAAGGAAATTGAACAAGATGTTGGATATCGACTGATACCATTCATGACTGACGAACGCTCCCATTTATTGACCAAGATAGACTTGCTAACCATCACCTAAAACTCCTGATAAACACCCGGCTCTACTTACCAGCATCCACACCTACGGGCGGAGTGAAACTGATGTAAATTGGGAGGTAGATTAAGGAAAAGTAATATCTAAAACAGACCAAATACAATAACCGTACATCGTCAAAAATGGAGTAATGGGGAAAAGATGAGCATGTTCATATATTCACACAAACATGCTATCGCTCACAGTATTGTGTCTTATATCCCAAAATAATCCAAGGGTTACAATGGTCCAAATAATTTAAAGTCCTGAATAAAACTCAGCATAAGTCTCTAAGAAATCCAAACCTGAAGGCGATGACGTATTTGTTATAGCTTATAGAGAGCTGATATGTCAACAGTCTTTTGTTTAATCACATTAATATAATTCCAGGTTTTAATTCAATGTAAATTCCAGTAAATTTCTCTATCCAAGAATTTTATCAGAGCAAGTTTTTTTATTTCCAGAGCAAATAATAAACTAAATTTCAGGAAGTTGAAAAACATAAAATTCAGCCCAACATAATACAACTTCAATGTGATAGATTTTAAAGCACTAATGTCCAAGTCCTCACCATCACACGATTATATAGGTCTCTACTTGACATCACAACACGCAGAGAGAATAATGTTGCTACGTAATAGTTGTTTACAATGAACAAAATAAAATGCATGACATCTTGTGTTAAGCAGAAACGAATTCAATTTTGCACAAGGTTAAGTCCAACATACAATGTTACATTACAATCGCATATATATATATATATATATATATATATATATATATATATATATATATATATATATATATATATATATATATATATATATATATATATATATATATATATATATATATATATATATATATTGCTACGAGTCTATGTTCTTAATACAAGTAAAACAAAAACGTGAAATACAACAATCTTTGTAAATTTAAAAAGAAATGTATTTACCTAGAATAAAAAGTGAAAATTAAAAAAGAACTTACAGTATTGCGTCTTATATCTCAAAATAATCCAAGAGTTACAATGGTACAAATAATTATATATATATATATATATATATATATATATATATATATATTTATATATATATATATATATATATATATATATATATATATATATATATATATATAAGTAGAAATGATCATTATGAGCATAGCCTTCTACTTAAAAAGACGAATTCCAAAATAAAATGAAATACACACAAAGTTGAATGAAGACGAACGTTATGGTGTGTTCTGCAACGGGATGGATGCAACACAACTCGCGCAATTATAAAAGTGTTTAGTCCGCTTGTCGATCCAAAAACCCTCTCAGGCCACTCTCTGCACAGCAAATGCATCGACAATCACGAATAAAAGACGAATTCTTGTTTCTGTGACTTTGCTTGGGTATTGTGACTTTGTCGGACGGGTGACTTTGTCGGACGGGTGACTTTGTCGGACGGGTGACTTTGTCGGAAGATTAAATCCATTAGAGTGGAAATGGTCAAATTTTCTGGAAGGATCCACCATTTAGTTGTAGCAGGCATGCATCGGTCAAGGAGACAATGTTTTATTTGTGAAACTCCATGAATGGGATGTAAAGATCTAACTTACCGCGTATGTGCCTATTGGTGTCCGTAATGTTTCCAATTTTTGTAATGAACAATTCAATCCTTAACGCCTTATACGCTTTAGCCCATATTAACTAATTTGTTATAAGAAAGATGATTACATTTAAATATATACGACCTTTGTTAGCTACCCGTATGTGGTGATACGAGAACTTATACATAAAGTTTGGCATTGATAGACCGAATTACGTTTGAATAGGTTGCAGCAAAATTTAAACCAAGTGGGTTTTCTCCGTATGGACTAAGTGAATAACAAACAAACAAAAAGTGATGAATTAAAATTTATAAATTAAAATTATATATATATATATATATATATATATATATATATATATATATATATATATATATATATATATATATATATATATATATATATATATATATATATATGGAAATTACACACTCACGAAATGATATAGAAAAAAAAGAAAATTAAAAACAAATATGACTCATTGGCCTCTAGCCTAAAACGAGAGGCACAATATACCATGTATTATGTCAAATGAGATTCATGTGATCTCTTGTAACACATTAAGCTTTGAGATTCACATAATCTCTTGAGATAGAACAGACAAAGGAAAATGAGCAATACTCATATTGTTATTACTATTGTTTCGACTAAACAATATTATGTTCAACTAAATACACAAACAGATGTACAGACGTAACTGTAAACTGGAATAGTCATTCACTTTACAAACTGTTAGTCTACAGTTTATTCTATATACAAACTGGAACTCTGCAGTTTCACTAGATCCTTTTTTATCGATCCACGTTCATATACTTGACGGATCCCTTATATGTATTCATTCACATACATACATATATTTATACACATAAACGTCATGCCGCAATACAGATAGCTACATCTAACCATAAGTACCTACAGTCAGCTCTTATCGGACAATGAATCTATCATAAGATATTGTCAGCTCCAAAAAGACACCGTCAGTCCCAATAATGTCCAATAAGCTCCAATAGTGTCCAATAATGTCCAATAAGCTCCCATAATGTCCAATAAGCTCCCATAATGGTCAATAGCTTCTATAATGGTCAATAGTGTCCAAAAGGATACAACAAAGCCAAACTATTCATTACTAAAACAGTAATAACAAAGCACGAAATGCAACAAAGCTTCATCACCCAACATAACATAAAACCGAAAAAAAAGTTTTTAAAAATCAAATAAAACAAAATTCTGACACTTACCCCATAAGGCCTGAGACGATATTGGAGAGCAAACACACCAATGACAAAATCCAAATGACTTGTGTCTCAGTTCAAAATGTATCAAGATTAAATCCATAGTTATGGTAAAATGCTCATGTATACCATGCTTTACTTGACTTATCGCCGCATGTAATTTCGAGATCATTTTACTTGAAGAAGAGTGTTTTATCCCAGGTAACGTTGTACGCCTGCGCACCGAATAAAGTGAAAAATAGATTCAATGCAAAATTAAATTATTTATTGTCTTATTCTGTGACAGAGGTAAATGCATATGTTAAAAACATAAGGGATTACAAGTACATTTAAAAGAGGTATTGCCTCAAAACGATATTCCTTTACGACATGTCTCGTGGAAGTTAATAGCCAATCTTAGTTGATATCGCTTACCATAACCTAGAACCCACCCTCTTGGATATAGTTTACTGCGGACTCCATTTCGCACATTGAAAAGATCTTGATGTTTACGAACTGTTTAGATGCATATATTAAGAATCCTCATTTGGATCCGGTAAAACACATATACTGCTACTTCGCACAAGTTCAAGATGAAAGGTAAACTACAAATATATTCAATATATTTTTTAAAGCTATTGCTATTTCAAAAGGAATACAAACAAATATCTTTGTAAAGAACTATGGCAAACAAAAATAAAACTCGGGGTGGGTATATGGATATCCATATCACTCATGTCAAAAGAATAAAAGTGAATACAATGGCGAACATCATCAAATAAAATGAACTGAAAAATGAACACCTGGGAACTTTATTACTTCTGACTCTAAGTTCTTACACATCTGGGAATCATGTGTTGTGAGTGCTAAAGATGGTCTTCCGCATCGAAAACCTAGAGTTGTTCAGTCCTGTTGTATCAATGCATACTACAGTCTTAACCCGCTTGGTAGTTGTTTACTTTCCTAACGATAACAGTGCGGAATATTTCAATTTGTATGGATTGACTATCAGGAAAATGTCCACGAAGTCAAATAAAATGAAAGACATAAGAGACCTGTCGTCGTTGTCAGGTAAACTAGTATTCAGTGTTTTCCAAGAACAAAGAGAAATAGGAGAAGTGAATGTTCGTTTTTCAGAAACAGAAAAAGAACGCATACCGGTTGATAAATTAATGAAGGGAAGACAACTCGAAGATAATAAAGAGGATAACCAGTGAAGAAAATTCAAAAAGAGACAAATGATGAAATAAAGAAAGAAACTGACTTTTGAGATGTTTTAAGAAATTGTATCGTATTTAGAATTTACAGAGAAGTGACCCCAAAAAACATGTTTCCTAATCTTAATTGATTTCTGTATGGATAAGATACTTAAACACACTCACACATGCACAGAGTATATCATGGGAAGGGACTTAGCTTTGCTTTATTTTGGTAGCCAATGAGCAGTAATTGTTTTTATAAGAAACATTGATTGCACTGAAAATGGTCTTTGGCGTATTATGATTCCAATAAAAATATTCCTTTCCATGGTTAAGAATTGTTCCTCTGCTTTTCTGCTTTTGTAGGAGTGGTAACTACTGCTGCTATTACTATCATAGCAGTGGCGGTGAAAGTGGATGTAAGGATAGAAGATTTAGAAATCTTCGATGAGGGGTATTTAGGTATTTATCTAAAAGTCTTTGCGGGATATCATGTATGTGCTTTGGATTATACTAAAGTGTGTATGTGTTTTGGATTGTACTATAGTGTGTATGTGTTTTGGATTGTACTATAGTGTGTATGTGTTTTGGATTGTACTATAGTGTGTATGTGTTTTGGATTGTACTATACTATGTATGTGTTTTGGATTGTACTATACTATGTATGTGTTTTGGATTGTACTATACTATGTATGTGTTTTGGATTGTACTATACTATGTATGTGTTTTGGATTGTACTATAGTGTGTATGTGTTTTGGATTGTACTATAGTGTGTATGTGTTTTGGATTGTACTATAGTGTGTATGTATTTTGGATTGTACTATAGTATTATGTGTTTTGGATTATACTATTGTATGTACGTGTTTTGTATTGTACTATTGTATGTATGTGTTTTGGATTATACTATAGAGTGTATGTGTTTTGGATTATACTATAGTGTTTATGTGTTTTAGATTTTACTATAGTGTGTATGTGTTTTGGATTGTATGTGTTTTGGATTGTACTATAGTGTGTATGTGTTTTGGATTGTACTATAGTGTGTATGTTTTTTCGATTGTACTATAGTGTGTATGTGTTTTGGCTTGTACTATAGTATGTGTGATGTGTCGAATTTGGAAAACTCTTAAAAGCTTCGTTTAAAGGAATTGTATCAAAGTCAACTTAATTAAAGTAGAAAGGGCTAGAGATAGTTAGATGATTATTTTCATTTCATCTCTGAACGTCAAAAGGGAATTCGTTCTAGCCGACGTAACATGACCGAGTCAGATGCTATGGTACAAGAGAATGACATAAGACCTTTCCCCAAAATCGGCAGGGTTAAAGGCGGCAGCTGGCTATAGATGATTGTTCAAAGTAATGATTAATTACGGCATGATTAGTTGTTTAGTTTTCTTGTCAAACATTCTACGAACAGGTTTAGGAAACAGTCTATTCCGATTGGCTAATATGGATTTTTGGGCATAACTCTGTAAGAAATTAAAGGTTTTACTTTAGGAAAATTCAGTAGTCTTTAATCTTTCGCAAGGGAAGTTAAATGATTCCGGGATCGTGTGAGACGTTATCTCGTGATTTGGCAATAAAGCGAGAGTTTTGTCTCAGCAAGTAGGCAAACTCTACATTTTGAATTCGTAAAAAGTACGTCTTCATTATAGAGTAAGCTGCCAGATAGTTGTCTCAGTTAGGGGACGGACTATACGTGGGATTCGTGGAAACGTATAAAGAAACGGCAAAAGGAAACAGCTTTCCTGGATTCACATGAGAAATCCCTGAACAATCACAGGACGAGAACAAATTCTACGCAGAAATCTAAGTCCAGAGACGATTGTTAAGTCAGAGTTCGACGGACAAGAGTCCAAGACGAAAAAGCTATACAAAGATCGACAGAGCAGGGACGAACGGAAGTCTTGATGTCAGCATAAATTAGGTGATGAAGTCTCTCATCGTTGCACTCAAAGGTTACATCTCATTGGCAATGAGGATAGCAATTTAACGTTGAAAGTAATTTTACATTTAAAGAAATTTGTATTGTCTTTTTTATTTGAGTACATGTTAGTACCATTTTTCCTTCTTTTGTAACTAAGTCATTGATTTCTTTTCATTTTAAGGTCTGTTGATAAACTGATTAAATTTTATATTTGTTCATTGAAAGGGGTCTCGTCGTGTTTATTTCTTCAATATACTTGTTCAGTGATCTGCATTCTTCTTTCTATCTATCCACACTGGGTAAATCATACCGCGGAGGTCATTCCCTAGCAACGAACCGTAGTGAAAAAGGTTGGTGTGTTTTACACGCAGCCAATCTGTCACATAAGTGGGAGCCTCGTCCGGGATATTTGAACAGTGGAAAAAAGCAGATCTGAGCATATATTGAAAGAAATACAACACAGTATCATTGATAGATTTGTATTTATTGAAAAAAAGAAACCACGAGTGTGGATTGAGTTAACACCTATTATTATATGTTTGAAACTAATCATGATTTGTGAATTTCTTAAATGGTCCATGACATTGTAAGAAATTAAGATTCCGTACCTGAAATTGCTGAAGCGTGGTGGGTTGTCCGTATCTAAGTAACCCATAAATATTTTGCCTTAATACTCTTGCAAGAAGAGATCATTAAGGAAGTATTCCCAGGGTAATTTTGCACATGTTTTGCAGACGATACGAATTTAGGGATAATTTATAGTTTGGAACTGCCCGAAAGCCGTTTAAATTACTTGTGTGATATTTAAGTAAGTCTGTAGGTAAGACTTTACTGAGTTAGAATATTCGTTGATATACATAGGGAAGTTGTTTTCTTGAAGGCAGAAAACAGGTTAGTGATAGCTAATCTAGGTAAGTGAGTTAGCGACAAGACAGATAGACAAGAATGGCAACATTACGGCAACTTGCGCGAGAATTCAAAGCTCTTGGATCCGAAGAATTAGGTTATGAAGGGACCCAGTTAGCTGACTTTGTAGAGCGTAGTCTCAAAGAGTACAAAGAACAGCAAGCAGCCGAAAGAGAGAAGGAAAGAGAGGCAGCCAAGAGAGAAAAAGAACTTATGATAGCCAGACTGCAGGCTGAAGGAGAAAAAGAATTTGAGGTAGCCAGACTGCAGGCTGAAAGAGAAAAGGAACTTGAGTTAGCTAGACTGCAAGCCGAGAGTGAGAAATTGAAGGCCGAGGAAAGGAATAAAGAGAGAGAGAGAGAGAACATACGTTAGCCATGGAAAGACTAAGGATCGAAGTGGAGTCTAGGAGGGGCGAAGAACTGAACGTACAGTTAGGACCCTCGAGCAGAAGAACTGAGGATAGACGTACCGTCCAGATAACTATGCCTATGTTCAACGACAAGGAGGAATTTATTGACAACTTTTTAACCCAGTTTGAAAAGTTAGCTTTAATACATCAAATACCTAAAGAACAGTGGGCTATTAATATTTCAGCATTTTTGCAAGGCGCTGCCAAGGAGGTTTATCATAATTTGGCACCCGCTGAAATAGATGATTATGAAGCTCTCAAGAAAGCGTTACTACGGCACTATGAGCTGACAGCTGAAAGTTTCCGTAAACTTTTCAGAGAGTCATCTAAGAAAGCCACAGACTCACGCGCAATTTCATAATCGTGTACGCGTACTTTTCGATAAGTGGATTAAAATGTCCGAAGCCGAACTTTCATACGAAGGCATACGGGAAGAAATTCTAATGAAACATGTCCTCAGCACATACCGTAAAGACCTAATAGTATTTTTGGCGGAGCGTGATTTCGCGACCTTAGAAGATATTAGTGTAATGGCCGAGCGATATGAAGCTGCACACTCTCGTCCAACCACATAGAGTGGCAGGGATCGAACTAGCGTCCCAGATTTTAGGAGAGGTAATGGTTTAACACCTACCAGGCGGAATGGTCAAAATAGTGGGAAGCCAGGGGCTGACAATCCCAGCCGTGATCAATCCTGGGGCTCAGGTAAATCCCAAGGGATGCACAAGATAACCTCTGGTAAGAAAGAGTGAGTTGTGTGTTATGGCTGCAACAAACCCGGCCATATTCTTAAAAACTGTAGAAGATACCGTCCCACTGTAAATGTAGTAACCCCAGATACTAGTAAACAGAGTAATCTATTGGAGTGGTCCAATACAGCAACAGCTACGGTAAATGGCGTAGAGGTTACTGTGTTGTACGACACCGGCTGTAGTTATCCAGCTTTGGTGGACAGCAAGTTTGTTAAACCTACTGATTATAGAGGTAAGACTGTAAAGGTACAATTTGCAAATAAGAGTAGGGAATCCCTTCCAGTTGTTTATATCAATCTTGATTCGCCCTATGTGAAAGGACGAATTCAAGCAGCGTGCTTGTCAGGGTTGTCGCATGATGTTATTCTAGGATGTAGGTATGTATTGCCACAACCTAATCCTAGGACGTGTACACCTGTACACGTGGGGTCTGTAGAGACTAGGTCTATGAGACGAAGGTCAGGGCCGAAACCGTTGAAACTCTCGACTTCGCCCATAGATAATTTGCTACCTGGCGAAATAAGGAGACTTCAAGAGGAAGATTCTACCCTTAATAACATACGCGGGTATGCAAAGGACAAGTCAGTTCGTAACTTACCCGACGGTGAGGTAGAGTTCGCACTGAAGCGAGGTATCTTGTACCGATACGCTCGAAAGGGGACCGAGAGGTATAAGCAGGTAATTGTACCACGGTCTAAGTGGGATGAAGTACTTAGGCTTGCACATGAAGGTTTACTTGGTAGTCACATGGGTGTGGCTAAGACGCGAGATAGGTTAGTTAGGGAGTTCTATTGGCCAGGTGTGTATGGTGATGTAAGGAGGTTTTGTCTGTCGTGTGACAAGTGTCAGCGAGTGGCACCTAAGACCTCGCATCGCCCAGTGCCGCTAGGAACTACCCCTCTGATTGATGAACCTTTCTCACGGGTGGCTATGGATTTGATAGGTCCGATAAAACCCGCAGCGAAAAGTGGCAATCGTTATGTGCTAACGATTGTCGATTATGCTACCCGATACCCGGAAGCCGTTGCTTTAAAGAACATCGATTCAGTTACGGTAGCTGAAGCGTTGTTAGGGGTCTGGTCTAGAATTGGTGTATCAGACGAAATATTAACTGACTAAGGGACGCAGTTTGTTAGCCAGGTGATAGAGGAAGTAAACCGGTTACTTTCTATCAGGCACCTGACTACTACCCCTTATCACCCACAGTGTAACGGTCTTGTGGAGCGTTTCAATGGGACATTGAAACAAGCTCTAAAACAGTTATGCGAGAATCGACCTAGGGATTGGGATCGATACCTTCCCGCGATACTTTTTTGCGTACCGCGAAGTACCCCAAGCTAGTATTGGATTTTCGCCGTTCGAGCTAGTTTATGGGTGGACAGTGAGAGGACCCATGGCTGTATTGAAGCAGTTGTGGACGGATGATAAAGCATCCGAAGAGGTAAGAACGACATATCAGTACGTTGTTGACCTCCGTAATAAACTGGAGGAAGTTTGTAACTTGGCCAAGAAAAATCTCTGTGATGCAAGGGGACGTCAGGCCAAGTACTACAACAAGAAGGCGAAAGAACGTAAGTTTGAGGTAGGCGACAAGGTGTTATTGTTGTTGCCATTAGAACATAACAAACTCCAAGTGTCTTGGAGAGGACCGTTCGTTGTAACGGAGAAGAAGGGTGGACAGAATTATCGCATCAGGGTGGGCGATAAAGAGAAGCTGTACCACGTTAACCTACTTAAACGCTACCGAGAAAGAGAGTCACCTACTGAGTTCGTGGTTGCTACAGTTGTGACGGAAGAACTCGACGACAATGGAGGAGTGGCGGAAGTACTTCCTAGTTGTCCGTTGACGGGGAACGAAACTTACGTAGACGTCGTCTTTAACGTAACGTTAACGTCAGACAAACGTGGCGAGGTGGAGGAGATACTTCGCGATTACGAAGACACTGACGGAGAAACCAGGTATGACGGATTTGGAGGAGTTCAGTCTGAAGCTATTAGATGAAACACAAGTAAAACTGAGACCCTATCCACTTCCGCATGTGAAGTTAGAAACCGTGAGGAAAGAAATTCGAACTATGCTGCAATTAGGGGGTCATTGAACCAGCGGAATCGGCGTATAGTTCACCGGTTGTTTGGGTACAGAAAAAGGATGGCGATCACCGTTTTTGTATTGATTACAGGAAGTTGAATAGGATCACCGAATTTCAAGTAGAAATGTTACCAGATCCTGAAAATATATTTGCCAGAGTGATGAGTCTTTTTTATTTGAGTACATGTTAGTACCATTTCTCCTTCTTTTGTAACTAAGTCATTGATTTCTTTTCATTTTAAATTCTTTTGATAAACTGATTAAATTTTATATTTGTTCATTGAAAGGGGTCTCGTCGTGTTTATTTCTTCAATATACTTGTTCAGTGATCTGCATTCTTCTTTCTATCTATCCACACTGGGTAAATCACACCGCGGAGGTCATGCCCTAGCAATGAACTGTAGTGAAAGAGGTTGGTGTGTTTTGCACGCAGCCAATCTGTCACAGTATGTATGTGTTTCGGGTTATACTATTGTATGCATGTGATTTGTATTGTACTTTAGTATGTATGTGTTTTGGATTGTACTATATTGTGTATGTATTTTGGATTGTACTATAGTGTGTATGCGTTTTCGATTATACTATAGTGTGTATTTGTTTTGGATTGTACTATAGTACGTATGTGTTTTGGATTATAATATTGTATGTATGTGTTTTAGATTGTACTATTGTATGTATGTGTTTTGGATAATACTATTGTATGTATGTGTTTTGGATTGTACTATAGTATGTATGTGTTTTGGATTATACTATTGTATGTATGTGTTTTGTATTGTACTATAGCATGTATGCATGTTTTGGATTGTACTATTGTATGTATGTGATTTGGAAAGTACGATAGCATGTATGTGTTTTGCATTGAACTAGAAATATGCATGTCTTTTGCATTGTAACATAGTATGTATGTCTTTTGGATTGTACTATTGTATGTATCTTTTGGATTGCACTATTATATGTATGTGTTTTGGATTGTACCATAGTATGCATGTGTTTGGGAAATGTACTATTGTATGTATTGTTTGGATTGTACAATTATATGTATGTGTTTTGGATTGTACCATTTTATATGTGATTTGGATAGTACTATAGTAGGTATGTGATTTGGATTATCCTATTGTATGCATGTCTTTTGAATTGTACCATAGTATGTATGTCTTCTGCATTGTACTATTGTTATGTATTGTTTTGGATTATACTATTGTATGTATGTGTTTTGGATTGTACTATATTATGTATGCATGTTTTGGATTGTACTATTGTATATATGTGATTTGGATAGTACAATAGTATGTATATGTTTTGGATTGAACTAGAAGTATGCATGTCTTTTGCATTGTACCATAGAATGTATGTCTTTTGGATTGTACTATTGTATGTATGTTTTCTGGATTGTAGTATAGTGTGTAGGTGTTTTGGATTTTACCATTGTGTGTATGTGATTTGGATAGTACTATAGTATGTATGTGTTTTGCATTGAACTAGAAATATGCATGTCTTGTGCATTGTATCATAGTATGTAGGTCTTTTGGATTGTACTATTGTATGTATCTTTTGGATTGTACTATTGTATGTATTTGTTTTGTATTGTACTATAGTATGTATCTTTTGGATTGTACTATTGTATGTATGTGTTTTGGATTGTACTATTGTATGTATGTGTTTTGGATTGTACTATAGTATGTATCTTTTGGATTGTACTATTGTATGTATGTGTTTTGGATGGTACTATAGTATGTATGTGTTTTGTATTGCACTATAGTATGTATGTGTTTTGGATTGTACTATAGTGTGTATGTGTTTTGTATTGTACTATAGTATGTATCTTTTGGATTGTACTATTGTATGTATGTGTTTTGTATTGCACTATAGTATGTATGTGTTTTGGATTGTACTATTGTATGTATGTGTTTTGTATTGTACTATAGTATGTATCTTTTGGATTGTACTATTGTATGTATGTGTTTTGGATGGTACTATAGTATGTATGTGTTTTGTATTGCACTATAGTATGTATATGTTTTGGATTGTACTATAGTGTGTATGTGTTTTGGATTGTACTCTAGTGTTATTGTGTTTTGAATTGTACTATTGTATGTATGTGCTTTGGTGTTGGTGGTGTTGTTGGGTTTTACACCATTTTTCAGCACATGATAGGCTATTCATGGCGGCCAGTATTAATGGTGGAGGAAGAAACCGTGAAATCACCGGAAAGAACCACCGACCCACGAGAAGCTACTGGCAAGCTTTTTCACATATCCACATTTGCCGAATCCTACACTCGAACCCACGCAGACAGAGGTGAGATGGCAGTATGTGTTTTGGAATGTACTATTGTATATATGTGATTTGGATTGTAAGTATTGGATTTTGGATGTGTGTATGTATTTTGGATTATTCAATAGTATGTATGTACTTTGGATTATACTATAGTATGTATGCATTTTGGATTGTACTATAGTGTGTATGTCTTTTGGATTGTACTATAGTGTGTATGTGTTTTGTATTGTACTATAGTTTGTATGTGTTTTGGATTGTACTATAATCTGTATGTGTTTTGGATTGTACTATAGTGTGTATGTGTTTTGGATGGTACTATAGTTTGTATGTATTTTGGATTGAACTATAGTGTGTATGTGTTTTGTATTGTACTATAGTGTGTATGTGTTTTGAATTATACTATTGTATGTATGCATTTTGGATTATACTATTGTATGTATGTGTTTTGGATTGTACTGTAGTATGTATGTGTTTTGGATTGTACTATTGTATGCATGTGTTTTGGATTAGACTATTGTATGTATGTGTTTTGGATTGTATTATAGAATATATGTGTTTTGGATCATACTATTGTAAGTATGTGTTTTGGATTGTACTATTGTATGTATGTGTTTTAGATTGCACTATAGTATGTATGTGTTTTAGATTGTACTATAGTGTTATTGTGTTTTGGATTGTACTATAGTATGTATGTGTTTTGGATTGTACTATTGTATATATGTGATTTGGATTGTATGTATTGGATTTTGGATGTGTGTATGTATTTTGGATTATTCAATAGTATGTATGTGTTTTGGATTGTACTATATTATATATGTGTTTTGGAATAGTATTTATGTGTTTTGGATTGTATTATAGTATGTATGTGTTTAGGATTGTACTATGATATGTATGTGTTTGTGATTGTACTAAAGTGTGTATGGGTTTTGCATTGTACTATATATTATGTATGTGTTTTGGATTGTACTATATAATATGCATGTCATTTGGGTTGTACTATATGTATTATGCATTTATTTTGGATTGTACTTTTGGATGCATGTGTTTTGGATTGTACTATAGTATGTATGTGTTTTGGTTTGTATTATAGTAAGTATATGTTTTGGATTGTATTAAGTATATGTTGTAGATTGTACTATAGTATGTATTAGTTTTAGATTGTACTATACATTATGTATGTGTTTTGAATTGTGCTATGTTATATGTGTGTTTTGTATTGTATTATATATTATGTACTAAATAACATGTATGTGCTTTGGATAGTACTATAGTATGAATGCGTTTTGGATTTTACTTTTGTATACATATGTTTTGGATTGTGTTATAGTATGTATGTGTTTTGGATTTTACTATTGTATACATATGTTTTGGATTATACCATATATTATGTATGTGTTTTGTATTGTACTATAGTATGTATATGTTTTGGATTGTACTATAGTATGTATGTGTAGTGTATTGTACTATATATTATATATGTGTTTTGGATTGTACTATAGAATGTATCTGGTTTGGATTGTACTATAGTATGTATGTGTTTTGGATTGTACTATAGTATGTATGTGTTTTGGATTGTACTATAGTATGTATGTGTGTTGGATAGTACTATATTATCTATGTGTTTTGGATTTTACTATATATTATGTACATGTTTTAGAATGTACTATATTATGTAAGTGTTTTATATTTTATTATATATTATTATGTGTTTTGGATTGCACTAAATATTATACATGTGTTTTGGATTGTACTATAGTGTGTATGTGTTTTGGATTAGACTATTGTATGTATGTGTTTTGTATTGTACTATATTATGTATGTGTTTTGGATTGTACTATAGTATGTATGTGTTTTGGATTGTACTATTGTATTTATGTGTTTTGTATTGTACTATAGTATGTATGTGTTTTGGATTGTACTATAGTAAATATGTGTTTTGTATTGTACTCTTGTATGTATGTGTTTTGGATTGTACTATTGTATGTATGTGTTTTGTATTGTACTATAGTATGTATGTGTTTTGGATTGTACTATAGTATGTATGTGTTTTGTATTGTACTATAGTATGTATGTGTTTTGGATTTTACTCTTGTGTTATGTGTTTTGGATTGTACTATTTATGTATATATTTTAGATTGTACTTTATTATGTATGTGTTTTTATTGTACTATATATTTTGTATGTGTTTGGGATTGTAATACCAAATGTATCACTATATTTCTCCTATGTTCCAATATATTTTTCGGCATGGAAATGGCATATGACTAAAATGATTTCACTTTGCATATCTCTAGAGTGGTTTATCTGTCCCTACATTGCTGAGGACAAGACAAGAGTTCTTATTTCATGGTATCCTTGATACTAAAGTCAAAATGAAAATCTCAATGGTCAAAACAGAAATATGAAGAGTAGTTTCTTTTTTCGTCGTTGTTATTATTACTTATTCACGGAGCAAACCGATGCTTAAGATTTTATACAATTGTATGAAATATGTTCTCCTTCTCCTCAGAAGTGCTAACACATTTTGGAATATGAGGATCGGAAAGTTTATTAAGTTTCACATTTAACATCTCTTCATAATTTTCTGATTCATATTTCTCCTAGAATCACTTTGTTCACAAAGAATGGAGAATGTTTTTTCTGTATCAGCATCCACTTGTAGTAATGACCAAACAGCCAATTTTCCAATGGTTCAATTTTGCAGACTGCTCCCCAATGCTCAACCAAGTTACTTTCATCAGGATGAGAAACATTCTGAGATGATATCCAGGGTTTCATATTCATTAGCCAGTATTTGTTTTTAGCATTTGTTGAAAGCGTATGTTTTGCAATGTCGACATGAACTAAAACATATGCCACCTGCCCTTACATACTCCTTAAAAAAAACTTAAACAGGGCAATAACAATTAAACAATAGACAAAAGATCTACTGGATATTTCTGCCGCAGTAAATTTGGGTTGTCATTCCGTTTAATCTTACCACCGCAAACGATCAAGCGATTTTATTAGACTTAAAAGACAAAACAACCTTTGATCCCTTTGTTACTCAAAACACCTTACGGACATTACCCTGCTATGACGAACATAAGAGGGTTGGCGTTAAGTCAGCAAAATATATTTATTTGTTGCCAATTAAAAGTTAAATCATAACTAAAGAGTGGTCAAAACAAAATAAGATGGCAAGATGTAAATCTATGATAAAATGCAGGCTTATTAGAGAATCTAAAAACTTACAAACTTAACAAAGATATATGTCATTATAATTAAATAATAGGTCAGTTTAATGATTCAATGCTGGCAAGTTATTATGTGTAATCAATTACATAAGTTTTAAGTGGGAATAACATGTATTCAATGTACATAGGTCCCTCACAGCTAAAATTCCACTGCTTAGAATAAATAGATACCTGACAATAAGCTTTCTAATTCTATACTTAAAAAATATAAATGCTTTTCAGAAATATGTGGACATTTAAGTAGTGCCCAACTAAACAGAATTGACAAGCCTACAAGTGCCCCCAATAGCCAACCCCACTTCCACCTCCCCTCCCTGAAAACAAGCCTACCCACCCACCCCAGCAAAAAACAAAAGAAGTAGTTCGTTTGATTCGGTATGTCACCATCGGCGCATCATCACCAAAGCAAGTTCACAGAAGTAAACTGCTTAAGAAGTATTACAAGTCTATGCTCTAAAAATAAGTAACAGAAAAGAGTTAAAGACAACAAACTTTGTAAAATTTAACAGATAATTTATTTCCATACAACGTGAAAATGAGAAAAACGAACTCACAGTTTTGCAAGTTAAATCCCCAAATAATCCAAGAATAATAGACACAAGTCCAAATAATTTGAAGTTCTGAATAAAATTCAGTACAAGTCCATAATATATTATAACAATGAAGGCTATGACGTGTCTGTAATAGCTTACAGCGTGTTGATGTGTCATTAGTCTTTTGTTGAATAACTGTAATATAATTCCAGGTTTGAAATCAGTATTAATTCTAGTGATTGTCTTTATTCAAGAATTTTAGTAGATCACTGTTGTATTTCCAGAAACAATAATTGCATGAATAGAATAATTTGAACAAAAAAGTAGAAAGTAAAAAAATTACTGGTCACGATATATAATAAACAACTTGAAAGTGCTAGCTGTTAAAGCACGAATGACTACGTCCTCACAGTTGCAAAATTATTTAGTTCTCTACGTGATCTCAGGTCCCAATTAGCAGTATCTAAAAAATGGACAATAACATTCTAGAATGATCCCAGAAACACCAAGATTGTCAAATATCATAATACTACGCATTTAATCATTTACTCGTGCAGCATCTTGTAATGCAATAAATATATGTCGCGTGGCAGAAACGCCTTGCTGAGAGGCTATTTGCCATGTAAATAAACCCTTAATATTATTCTGGATAGCATCTGTAGTCATTGTCATCTATAATAGCATTGATTTGCCATCTTGACACATAACAGATGGTAACCGATTTTTTTTCTTCAGATATTGATGGAGTCATCACAGATATCCACAATGAAAGTTTTATAATACTTAGTCTACCAGCATCACTGGCGGGTCTCCATATTGCATCGTCAACTGTAACCTTTAGTACTAGTACAACTGTATGTTTGGCTCCAAAAATAACCTTTCTGATATTTTTTACGGAATCCAAAGATATGAGACAGTGAAAGTGCATATGCGAACACTCTTCTATTACCTTTTAACATTGCTCAACGTGATCTAAATTCTAAATTGAAATCTGAATCTACATTAATATAATTATTTCTACGTCTGCGGCGGCGTTTCTGGCAGAGTTATTTGGTCGTCTAATTTCATATTGTTGGCATTCTGGAGAATTAGAAATATCTTTCAAGAACATCATTGATGGACCAGCTGATCTTGAATAATCGTCGCTGTTTTTTGCATGACCTAGTATTGTTGTAGCAACGTCAACGTCTTTCTGAAATGATTCAATATTTTTCCATCGATCATGTACGTAGCGCTATCAAATGACGCTATAATACCATTATTAACAAAACTAACACTAATAACAGCGGCGTATTCAGTATTATCAACTTTTAATATTTCACCCTCTACTTCAATAAATGCTTCAGCGGGTAGGAATCATCTACTTGTATCATGAACCAGAAGTACAATCATTCCACGCTTATATGGAATTCGTACGTCTAAGAATACTATTTATAATCACGCACAGACTCATCTTAGAGTTCCTGTGAGTCCATGTCGAATGCAGGACCAGTTATGCGCTTAAACATCTTTATTATAATTCTTATCGAAGACCAATTCATGCTATCGGACTAAAGGTTATATATTTTTCTTTTTCTGATACATCAGCCAAATCTGCTAGTTTTTGATCAGCAACCCGATTTATGTTTTACTAATCTTTGCAGGCATTATTTCAGTGCTAGGTAATTTTACTGGTGGCTGAGGTCAGACCGCTAGTGGTCTGCGTATTAATTGCGCTAAACTATCTTTGAGTGTTGAGAAAGTAGTATTAGGAAACAAGGGTTTTAACCCACCCACCCCACCCACCCCACCCACCCCCACCTACCCCTCCCCCAACCCTTTTTTCTACTACTACTACTACTACTACTGCTACTACTACTACTACTACTACTACTACTACTACTACTACGGACAGGTATTTTATAACCAGACAAAACAGGTGTTGGAATGCTATGATTCATCTAGATAAGCTCTGTCATGCAGAGGTGATGAATTTGTTAGAACAGCACATGCGTGGAATACGATTATTCTAAAGACGGCAAATGGGTTTTATATTCAGTCTACCACAAGTTTTTTTTTTATCAGATAACAGGATGAAAATTAAACTGTGCATTAGAACGTTTCAGTTAACAAGGCGGAAATTAAACTACGCATATTAAGTTTAGATAAAATTATACGTTACTCATATTTTTTTTTTGATAATTTTTTTCATATTTGCTAACCCTCATTGGTAGAATGTCTGTTAACATATTGTCAATAATACGAAATTCACGTAATAAATCATCCATATTATATTTGACTCCTCGTAGGTAAGACCGGAACTGATCAAGTAGTTTTTTGTAAGTTTAAATTGATGTTAAACATCCGTGCTTTTTTCAAGGGGGGGGGGGGAGTGGGGGGGGGGG
>JAEAOA010000189.1:0-45621 GCA_016746295.1 Potamilus streckersoni | reverse complement strand
CAGGTCCTATTTCATCAGTGACATAATCAGATTTTATAGGCTCGGGCGTGGAATTATCAGCACTTCTAGGTGGATCTTCGGGCCATCCTAATACTGTTCTTAATGAACTGTTATAAATATCTACAACGTACCCAGGAGAGCCTATTTCAATTGTAGATGACAGTGTTGGTTCATGAACTGTTATCGCAATTTTTGATTCTTTTTTAGTAATGGATTTTATTCTACGTTGTAATTCATTATTAATTTGCTCAATTTGATAGGATCCAGTTGGTATTGAAACAACGATCCAATCTGGAGTGTCATCTTTTTTATTCCTATATGCAAACACCAGAGAATTATTAGGTCTCTGACCGCCAAATGGAACCGATCTGATATTAGGCCAACTATGATACACTCGTAATTTTGCCAACGCGATTTCCTTTACTGAAACAGGTGAGGGAAAATTCACACTGAATTTAGGGTTTGTTGACGATATTGATATCATACTTGTTTTCCGCGGAGTGGTATTTTCTGCTATCCGCTGAAGTAGTTGAATCTCTTGCGACATTATTATTATTATTCACAATGTCTAATTTTGCAATAGATGAAAAAACGCTAGCGTTTTTAATCGTAGTATCATAAATACGTATCATCGCGGAGAATTCGTCTTCGGTAATTATCGTATCATCAATCGATGATGACATCAACGAGGATAATTGTGAGTAACCGTTAGATACTGCTTGATGTTTTACTATATAGTCGTTAAGTTTTTCTTGAGAACACGATGATATTTTTTTAGTAATAGCATTTGCAAGTCCAGCAAATGTTGTCACCGCGGAAATAGCAATTGGGACAGCAATCGGAGCTACCATTGTTACTGAAGATAGTATAATACCAGCACCGGCCATTATACCAGATACCGAGTATACTGTAACATCAATTGCGGTAATTCTCCTGCGATACTTTTTAATTTTTATTTCATATTCATCAATGAGTGTTTTGAGTTTTGTTAAGAACTCTTTGACGGTATCATAGCGATATTGCGATGATGGAATCATATTATTTTAAAACCTCAAGTGGTTTTTAATTGTTAAAAATTCTAATTTAGATCAGCTACAAACTCCATGTACCATACAAATGATGTCTTATTTAAATTAGGATCAGTGCTTGTTATTGTAAACCGTTTGTATTCACCCACGTCAATAGTCGTTGAAATCACGTTGTTGTATCCATATGAAGTCGATGATGATATATTAAACTGATTCAGTGACACTATTGTTAATCGATAAATACCCTTGTTTGACACAGTGAGGGTTACTGTATTCTTTTTAGGTTCCCAATCTAATGATCCAGAGAGAACTGTGTATATCATATTTATGATATTTCTCTCATGAGGAATCTTTATTCTTTCAAGTAGCGGAAGATTGTCTGTTTTAAATTTTGTAATATCCTCGATAGATTTTTTAATACTATTAATGCTATCTCTAATAATACTAAATCCAGCATCATTAATATTTTTAATACTGGATTTAATTTCATCAAAATTGGATTTAATTTCAGCGAGAGATGGAGAGGTTACCGCTGGTGTTCCAAAGAATTTATTGATAATATTTCTACGAAGGGAAGTATATGTTGTTATATGTTTTTCAAGTTCTTCATTTAAATTTTTTAATGCATCTGTGATTGTAGAAACGAGTACACCCGGTTTGAGTTTTCCATCATTTGAATATAACGCTATTGTATCTTCAACGACGTCACGTCTTCGTATTAAGACATCATCCAATGAAACATTACTAGATTTCAATTTGCCCTGGCGATCTTGAAATACAACTATTTCCCCAGGATCTACACTTGACAAATTTAATGTCTCGGCGATTTCATCTTCGATTATTTTTTTTACACTTTCGACAGCGAATTTGCTATCGGTTTCTGTTTTTTTTGATTCTGATAAAGGTCGTCCCCAAATATCAATCATTATACGAAAATGCTACGTTTTTCTAAATCATAACGCTATCGTTTTTGCCATTGCCTGCTAGTATATTCATTAACAACAACTTGTGGTGGTTTTCTTGGAAATTTAGATATCTCTGCAAGGACATTTAATACTTCACGACCGCATATCGGTGGATCATTTAACTGTTGTGTTGGTAGCGTGGAATAAAAAATTGGAGATGACTTTGTTATTGTGGATACATATCGCATGAATTCTTTTGGTGGAGCTAATCCATATGAATCAAAATAGACAATTCCACGTGGATCAATTGCATATGCGACCCAATGAGTTCCTTTTCCGCTGCTGTTATCAAGATTGATAATACCCGTTTCATTTTTCATTGGTTTTGACGGTAATTGATCTCTCATGAAAACTCCTCTAAAGTTTTTTATTGATAATGATTTTACAGCATCAATTAAATCAAAATTGGACATTGGTGAAAATCCAAGGGATTTCTCCACTAATAAGCCGTTCCTGGTATTCTTAGGCCCGTGCCCTTGTACCAATTGTGTGGAGTTCCTGGTAGTCTTAGACCCTTTCCTTTTTTTTTATAGCCTTTCCCAGTAGCTTTTTTCAGGGCCATTCCTGCAGCAGTACCAACGGCTCCTAACGCTGCCGCCTTCGCAACCGCTGGGGCAGCCGCTGCAATCAATGCTGGAATAGCAGCTAACAGCGGGAATATTCCACCCGATTTTATCATACTGGCGATTGCTGCTTTCGAAAAATCAATTTGAACTCCTCGTTTGTTCTTTAGCGCATCATTGAAATGTTTTATTTGACGATCTGTCAGTGATAATTTATGTGCACCACCGGACATTTTAGTGGGTTTCAGCGTTATTGTAGTTCCACATTCTTTAGCCGACTTTGATTTCAATTTCTTGACCTGACCATCAGTCAACTGGACATTAACAATACTATATGTCATTCTATTCTAAAATGTAATTTACACTTTCAATTGATCTTATTGTGAAAATCCTAACTACATGTTTGGAAAATCAAATGATTTTTGAAAACATTACATGTTTTCCACTGGTGCATCAATAAGTCTCATTCGTCCGCCAACTCCTTCTAACAACATTGATTTATCACTGAGAATGACAGCAACTGCTCTATAATCGGCTATACCAGCAGGGCGTTGTACCCGAGCTTGGAAGTATATATCAACAACAGATTGTCTCATCATGTCAAGATGTTCCAATGAAAAGTAATAAATCGGATAGTGTTTTTCAAAATCAATTTGCGATATTTGCAAACCAGTATCAACATTTTGATCACGACCCATATACGACAATATTCTATGATATACACGAGCTATGTAGTTGTTATCATAATCAAGCTGTACAATCTCTGCTGGCTCTTGTTGTCCGTTTATTCTCAACGAAACTTCACTTACCCCTAATTTATCAAATATCATATGACTAGATAATTGTCGACCCACTCGATTTGCATCCTGTAACGCTATAAAGATATGACGTGGAGCTGAAACACCTTGTTTTGATGCTAAGTGCCATGTAAATGTGCCATTTACATTATCCTGCTTCGTATCAGTCGTTGTTGTTAGCCAACTTAGCAATGATTTTCCACCTGTGTCCATAAACGATAGTAATTCTTGCTCTATTGTAACTGCTGGTGTCAAGACGGGCATCCATAAAGTCAATTTATTTAAAATGACTTTACCATCATCAACACCATTAGCATGCCAAATTGCATCATTGTCATTTTCTTTTCGCACTAACACGACTGTATGTTTTGCTCCATAGATGACTTTTCTGACATTTCTACAGAATCCGAATATATGATGTAACGGAATTGCACATGAAAATCGTCGATGTTGTCCTTTTAATGCTCCTTTTCGTGTTGCAAATCCTAGATTGAAATTATCATTGACCCTTTTTAAAATGTCGAATGGATTAGCGGAACCTTCACGGTCTGGATTAGCTGCGAGTTGTTGATCAGCTTCTGCATTAGCTGCCGCAGTTAGTACTTTAACAAATTGATAATGGTCAGCATGATCAGAAGTATCCTTAGCAAACATCATAGACGGACCAGCCGACCTTGTATAATCATCAGAATATCTCGCAAGTCCGATTATTGTTGTTGCAATATCAACATTTTGTTCTATTGATTCAATTTCTTTTCCATCAATGATATATCTTGCACTGTTAAATAGCGCCATAATGCCATTATTTACGAAACCAACTCGGATATTTTGGTCATTCCCATATGGCGTATCAGCTGCAACATTTGTTACAAGTTCTCCTTCTACTTCAATAAACGCCTCACACGGCAAAAAGTATCTACTTGTATCTTGAACTTGAAGTTCAACTCTCCCTCGTTGATTTGGCTCTCTTGCAGGATAGGCATAATACTGATAGTTAATTTTAGAATCATCTTTATTCACCGGTGCCGCCATATCAAACGCTGGATCAGCAATTTTTTTAAATGCCATTTATACTAAAACGTATCGTTTTTCTAAATCATTTTCTTTTTCGATTTCCTCCAAGACCGCTTCCCGCTATCATACTTGCAATATTACTACTATCTGGTGAAGTCATTGCTAATGATGCTAGTTTTTGTTCCACTGCGTTATTTATCACTTTACTGACATTTGCAGGCATCATTGTTGTTGAAGGTAGCGGTGGTGGTGGTTTTCGTCCGAATCTAGATTTCACCAATGACGTTATTCTATTCTTTGCGGTAGAAAAGGCCGTTCCTGCAAGATCTCCAACAGCGTTAATTCCCTTATTACGAATAACATCAATGGCTTTCATCGCTAATTGTTTAGCAATTGGTGCTACTTTTGGGGCTATTCTTGTGAATAAACCAGCCATGATATTTCCAAGGCCGTCACCGTAGTATGCCTTATAAACGGGCAATCTTGAGTTCACTACATACACGTTTGTTGGTTTATTGTGATTATAGTGTACTATCATCTTATTTGAAATGACTTTGTAATTTCTAAATACAATTTCAATCGCTAAATTCCCCCGGAATTCCGTCTATTAACTCATCCAAGAGTTCTCGATACGTATGAATATCAATTATCCCACCTTGGAATAATCGTCTGCAAATATCAAATGCTTCATTAGTTATTTCGACTGAGTTATTTCCAGCTCGCTTACCTCCCATAAGAACCTCAAGTCGTGATATATCATTAATGATATTACTAGGACACATATGAGAATCATGATGAGAACTTCCATAACCCTCTCCTGAAGAACTTTTTGATTCGGAAACGTTTTGAATTTCTGGAGCTGGTTCGGAAACATTTTGAATTTCTGGAGATTGTCGACCTTGACCTCGACCTCGACCTCGACCTCGACCTCGACCTCGACCTTTTTGTTGTTCTTTTCGTTGTTGTTGTTGTTGTTGTTGTTGTTCTAAACCATACGCATCAACTCCCATTTTAAAAGCTCTGTATTCCAATGTATCCTTATTTAAATTTCCGGGTTCATTTTTATTAATTTTAAATAACCAATCCACCCATTGATCTCGTTTTATTATGTTCTTTTTATACTCATCTTTTAAAAATTCCCTTCTGTTATAATAACGTTCGGCAGCGAATTTACCAAATAACACATAGTCTTCAGGTTTCAGCAATTGAATTCGTCTGATTTCTTCTATAGCTTCATCAGTGAATTTCTCGTTAAAAGGAACAATTTTTTTAACGGGGTTATCATCAGTATCAATATTACCCATTTGTTGTATTTCTCGCTGAGTTTGTAACTCACCTGAAAGCTGTTTTATTCCCTCGTGAGTTTTTTCAGTTTCTGTAGCAATCTTTCCTAATACATCAATAATAGGTACTGCTCCCTCTTTAGGGATGTCGCCGTATATAGCACGTTCTGTTGCAAGTTTCATATCTTTAGTGGCTTTAGTTACAGGGGCAAAAAGTTGTTCGCTTCCAATAGAAAAGTCAGTCTGCGCTTGCTGTCTAAGTTGTAGTTTATCTCGCACGTTATCTCGAATTGGTATAAACTTTTTCAGTAATGCTAACCTCTCACGGGCTAGTCTGGTACTTAATGCTTCTGAAGTCATTATTGGAAATGCTAACGATTTTTCAATTGTCGGTTTCAATGCTTGCATCAATCAAACGTCTTATAGATTTCACTTTCAAAGCAATCTCTGACCGAACTTGGTACTGTTCCCCGAGTTTCTTTCTAATGGCTTCAACTATACTAAATAGCCGAATGAATAAATTAATATCATTGTTATACAAAGAAGCATTAACCGCTTTTTGGATTCTTTTTATCAGTGAATACATTTTAGGTAGAACATATCTTCCATGTTTCAATTGTATATCAATTTGTTCAAATTCATTCAAAAGTCTGTCTTCATTCAAAAATTCAGAAAGTACGATTCCTTGATTTCTTAAATTTGATATTTCTGTGATGATAGATGTAATATCTTGAAATTCCATTTATTATTATTACTAATGTATTCTCTTATCTTTAAAATATTTTTATATACAAAAAAACAAAACATATACAATGCCCGTCTCTTCCTCATTCGAGTTCCGAGGCAAGAAAGGGCACATACATTAAAGACTTATACAATACCCTAACCCCCCAATCGAGTTCAAGGGCGGGTTATATGGGTATTAGACGTGAAATCCAAGTGATTTCTTTACAAACATTGAACATATAACATAAAGCCTCATTTGGAACCTCTTTCGCGCCAAACGACGTCAAAGAGGCCCAGAGGGGGGACAGCACATTCTTGGAACTCATTTAGTGCCTTCGCATTATATAAGCCCAAGGGCCACAAACATAGATCTCCCAATTGGAAGCTCTAACGTAACAAATGCTATATTAGGTCTTCCGGAAGATATGTTGTGGGGGGGACAGTACATTACATATAGGATGATATATATACAATGAATGAATATTTACAATGAATGAGTATTTACAATGAATGAGTATTTACAATGCGATTATATAGGATATATACAATGAATGAATATTTACAATGCGATTCAATGAATGAATATTTACAATGAATGAATATTTACAATGAATGAGTATTTACAATGCGATTATAGGTTATATATACAATGCGATTATATAGGATGGTTATATACAATGAAATGATAGGATGGTTATATGATAGGATGGTTATATGATAGGATGGTATGATAGGGACAGTACAGGACGATACAAACATGAAACGACGGGGCGGACCTACACCCAATCTGCCAATCAAAAGCAACCCAAGAAATTAACCCTGGTTGCAGTTGAAAAAATTCAACCACACCATGTCAATGGCGTGGGAGGTTTGATTGGCAAAGTGGGCTTCGTTTTAAAGCCCCAAACTTATTACGGCTCATATTATATATAAGGTGAACTAATACTGCAGTGTCAATGTGTAGGTGTGTATTTATTTTCCTAGCATTTCATAATGAATACTGTGTAGTAATTTCAATGGAAGCTAAGTATTTAAATAAAACATTAAAACAAGAAATACAACTGTTAAATAATAGCAATTTTTTTATTAATTTCTATAATATTACGATTAAATAATCGTAGTAATAATGGATTTACATGACAAGATAACTCCGTAATGGGGATCCCTGTCAATTCAGGACCTGCTATTTCTTGAATCGAGAATGATATTTTTCTGAATTTTATTACACATAGCCACACTAAAAAACTAAACTACATGTAGCGCATTTTACTATTTTGACCTCACATACAATCTATTTTAATTTGTAATTTTAAAGTAATTTCATTTTCATACAAACGCTGTTAACGCCGTCTTTGTAATTGGGATTTTTAAAAAATCTATTAATAGAACCCTGGCCCAGTGTCTTGTCTTACACGCGCGCGTTCCGGTACAATAACTATATTTACTATGTGGCTGTTCCGGCTGTTCCAGTTATTGTCATTTACTCTTTTAATGCATATATAAGTGAATATTGCGAATAAATATTGAAAAAAAAATATGTATTAACGCGCGAAACGTTTTTAGTGTATTGCCCTATGGTAATTGATCTGAATGGTAAAATCATGCAAAAATGACTAAAATAGCATAACTCACTATTGAGAGTTATCTTGTAAATAGGAAAACTTTATTCTATGTCCATTTTTCTTTGAGATAGCTGTTTGATAAATCCCTTCAGCAACTTTTCGTACTGAAGGAATACATATTCCAAAATATTTTCCCGCAGCATTCATTGAATGAAAAACTCTTTCTTCATTCGTCGTTGTATCAAATGACTGTACTGGTCTCTTTCCAACTGACTTACAAGTCCCTGTCTTTCCGTTTTTTATATTCTCTCTTTGAGAAATGCATTGTAAATTGGAAATCGCGTTATTTTGAATATTAGAATCAATGTGATCAATAACACAGCCATCTTTAATCGGTCCCATATAACACTCAAAGACTGCCCTATGACAGAGATATCCCTTTCCTCCAGCAGTAAATTTCAAGTATCCCTGATTATTAACATATCCCACGGGTTTCTTTAGTCTACAGTGTCTAACAACACCATTACGAGATATTTCATAATTAACGAGTATTGGATGTGGTCTGAATTCTTGCTCCATTTATATATAATAATACTATTTGTCTAATTCATCATTTGCTTTAATTATAAATCTATTAATGTAGTCTTGAGGGGTTTTTATGATTTTGTCTTTGACAGAGTCATGGTTAGGGTCAATGATGGCGTTTTTTATTCGTTTATCATAATAACGTTTCAATTCTCTAAACCGCTTACCCCCACAATTGATACATAATTGTGATTTTACTCTCACACCCACCCCACAATTTATGCATGGGGACGGGCCTGTCGAATTATTTCTGACACTCTGTAAGTGATATCCACAGAATTCACCTCTACACGATTTATTGCATGGGGTTACTGATCCGATCATAAGCCATTTGCAGTGATTCATTATATATAAACAAACTTTTCTATTTAAATACTTGTCTTATTTATATGAATGAAGAATTCAAGAGATTATCGGCAATCAAGCCTCGGAAAAATATTAAATTCAATCTTGATAGAACTCTCGAAGACGTACCAAAAGAGAGAATAACTAATAGAATTCTGATTAGAAAAATACGAGATTGTGTTCATGAGTTTAAACAGGATGGTGCATCACACACCTGGTCAACATTTAGAATTGATGGTGTTGTTGATGCTAGAATGAATGATGAAACAGCAGCTATGATACTATCACAACTTGGCAATAAACGGTATTTTATCAGAGTGAAATTCATTATCAAATTAGAATCAGGCGAATATATTATAAGAGACAAATTTGTTCCAATTCTCAAAGATGGGACATCAGTCATTGTTAGCCGTTATTCCAGACCAGGGCTGTTAACTGGAATTGATAAACCATACTATGAAAAAGCGTATCCAGAAACAGCAGTCGTTTATGGGATGTATCCGTTAAATAACCCTGACATTGGAAAACTAGCACCAATGAAACAGTCAACGTCAGCGGAAAAGCCACTCAACTGTGTGGCACAAAGAGTCTTAGAACATTTTACAAATGCACTCCGTGGGAATAAATTAACCGATCTAAGACATAAAAAATAGATGAATGGGAGCTAACAGTGAAAGAGAACGGAGCAACTATTTCCGATATAGCTAGATTGGAAAAGTCGTTGAGATTTCCGATAACCGTTTTAACGATAACTGGCGAAGTATTATACGAATCAAAATACAATAAAAACGGAGCTCCAATCAAAATTATTGATCATAACAAGCACGCATGGACATCCGCGGTTACAATATTCCCGCGAGACAGAACAGTGAAGTATATCCCAGAAGAATTCATCAAGGATGGTATTCTCACTGAAGAAAGATTATTCGATGCTATTGCTAGTTTGTGTAAAAACGACCCTGTATCAGTATGGCTACTTCATAGTTTTGAAGATGAAGAATGTCAATTCAATCAATTTGTGAAACCTAACGGTGAATTATATCGCAGTGAAAGTCTACATAATAGGATGAAAAATCTAGCAATAAGTCTCAGTGAAAACGCTAGCGTTTTTAATGAAAAATCTGAAGATTACGAACAGTTACTTACAAATTGTTTTACAATTCCATCAGTTGCAGCTCATTTTGCAAGAAAGAAAAATAATTGGAAACCAACACGAAAAGAGTTTTTACAGGATGTTCAATCCAGCTGTTTGGAATATTATCATGGCGGTCTATGGAACGTTAAGTACAATCGTGAGAATATGATATCAGTTGATATCGTTGCCTGTTATCCAGGAAGTTTTCTAGGATATGGATTCGCTGGTGAGTATTTTAAACGGTTTGGACATCCCACACATGAAATGACTCGCGTTGCTATTAATGGACCACTGCCTGATTTTGATTTGACCGGTTTTGCTTGCGTAGTATCATTTGAATTCGCTGAAGGACTTCATCCGTGTTGTTATGTTTGGATTGGTAGACACATGGCTGAAAGGATGTGGTTACCAATAGTGTTATTGCGATATATGATTGATTGTAAAATGTTAGTTTCGTTGATTGTCAGCGAAGCGATTATCTCATATCGAAAACAAACCAATGTCTGGTTACCAGAACCAGAATGTCTTGATAGTATAATCGATAAGTCTAGAAAACATATTGATGCTGACGAGGAGTACATTATTGAATGGTCAAAAAAGATATTTAATCAACGAAATAATGAAGCAAAGGATCTCGGCCGAAGAATAATCGGTAAATTTACACAGGGTGGAAAAAAATTTAACTTTAAAAAACAATCCTCACGATTGATTATAGATGATGCCGAATACGACTTCGTTATTAAAGATGCAGTAGAGAAAAATAGATACGCAAATTGTAAAACAGCCTTCTTGTCCAATAAAACAAAGTTAGGTAGAATTGTTACTTACAGTGATGGAGAAAGCTCTGCATATCTACATTTGAGAGCTTCTATGCTGGGTTATGCATCTATTAATTTATTTGCAATGATAAATAGATTTCCTAGTATAGCAGTCAGAGTTGCAATTGATTCAATGTATGTCGATAAAAAATATATCAAAGAGATAACTAAATTTACTAATAGCGAAGAGACTTGGGGAACATGGCGAATTAAACAAGAAATACAACGCGATTATTCTGAATCAGCAGACGTTGAGATTAAAAGCAGTTACCTGAAGAACGATAATTCTATCAGTGAAAAATCTATGTCTAAAGCACCACCGATATCAGATCCAATTTGTAGATATAAAACAGTTTATTTAAACGGTTGTGGTGGATCTGGAAAGACAACACGTGCGATAGAATTATATCGAGAGAGAACGTCCATGATTGTACTCACACCAACCCATAGACTAGCGAGAGAGATCAAACAACGAAATGTTGAAGCTTGCACGTATCATAGTTTTTTTCGATACAAGGGCGATGCTTGGACTCCTGAGCGAATGGGTGAGAAATTTATTCCAGCGGTTATTATTTGGGATGAAGCATGTACTGTTTCAGAAGATGTATTAAAAATGTTTCTTGATTGGTTATTGCAAAATAATACAAAAGTTATATTGTGCGGCGATCATGGTCAACCACCACCATTTGTTGGTAGAAGTCCACATAATTGGTTAAAAGGATTTGTTGATTATTACGAAGAAATTGATACTGACTATAGAGCACTCGATGAGCAGTTACGTGAGTTTAAAAAACTAATTAGATTACAACCCGATAGAATTCAATGTGAAGTAGCGCGTGAAATAATTTCTGAAACACCTTTGAATGATTTTTGGGAAACATGGAAACCAAATGATTTTGTAGTAGCAAGTAGAAAGATAGTCAGAGACGCACTTCAGAAAAAGTTGTTTGAGCTACACAAGAAAAAATTCCCAACGTTTCCAGTACCATTGTGTTATAGACCATTGGATACACGAAAGCAGAATATTGAAGTTGAAATTCCAGGCCAGACGGAGAAACAGATTCTAGTGTTAAATGATATTGTGCTAGTTGATATCAATACTGTAGAAGATGCATTATACGCTGATAAATCACCATGGACGCTTGGTTATGTAACAACAATACACTCGTCACAAGGATTGACCATCACGGATACAATTGTTTGGGTAGTTGATAATCGCATTGAATGGTCAAATTTAGTCTATCTCGCAGTGTCCAGAGTACGACGAATAAATCAACTACGAAGGATTGTTTTCGATGATGATTTTAATGCAAACGATGATAACACTGATATTAGCATCATTAATAAAAAACTCTCTGGCTACAAACAGCAGGACAAAAAAAAAACAACGAGAATTTGATATTGATGCTGAAGTAATAATCGCATTAAAAGAACAACAGAATAATCACTGCGCCAGTTGCAATTGTATAATGCACTGGCAGTATTCGGATAAAGACCCTCGACAATTCACCGTAGACAGAAAAAATAACAGTCTTGGTCATGTCAGAAACAATGTGATGTTGACCTGTCTTGAGTGTAATAGACGTAACGGAGCTAGTTAAGACCATGTGGCGGTAATTGAGTATCGTCCGGAATGACTTGTAGTTGTTCGCGTGTAAAACCACGCTGAGGTGCAGTTGAATCCAATCTGTAGATTGGAGGTCTACCAGTTGATCGCGTTATAGTTGAAATTTTATGCGTAGTAACACTCCATATAGGATCAGTAGCTCTTCTTTTACCGCCTTCAAGCTCTCCTGGTTCGTATAAATATCTCACAGTAACATCACCGAGAAGTGGCTGAGTGCTAACCCGCTGCGGTTGTTCGGGAATATATTCTTTTTTTATTGCAATATTTGGTTTCATATTAATAGTTCGAGTAATCTCGTTATTTAACGCTGCAACTACACTCGGTAACCTTTGGACCCATTCACGAGATCGTTTTTCTTGGATGAATTCTTTTGCATATTGATATCCAAATAACCGTTCTGCAAGAGTTCGATTAAATCGTTCTACAATTGCCTGATCACGATGTAACGCAGTATGTCCTCGTCGTATTGTAACACTATGAGTTTTCATTGTTGATAGAACAGCACCTTGAAACTCTTTGCCAGGATCAACTTGTAATAGATTTGGCCATCTTAGAGGACCTCGTCGATAAATCCTTTCAAATGCAGAAGCGACTTCAGAAGCTGACTTTGTTTTCAATGGTTCTGCTTGTTTAAATCGACTCGCAATATCAACTACAGTTAGCGCGTATTTGTAACCATGGTCATGTGGTAAAAACAATAAATCAGCCTGATGAACTTCATTGGGTACGGTAACATCAAAATGAGAATAATTAATTTGTTTAGGCGGTGGTAGATAAATTTGCCATATAGCCTGTTTGGATAACCAATCTTTTGCAGTGGATTTTTTCACTTTTGCAGCGTTAGCGAGTTTACTGATTGCTGCTTTACCCCTCCAGTATCCTTTCGGAGAATAATAAATAGATTCCATACTATAAAAACACTGGTGTTTTCAATTACCAGCACCTAACACTAATTTGCCTTTCATAGCTGATTTGACCAACCATGAAGCCAATTTTTCTTTGAAGGATTTATCGGGAATAGCATTTAAGGCATGAATTAATTTTACATCCGCGATATGTCTTTGTTGCAAATTATTGCTTTTATATGCAACATCATGAGCATGACATGCCTTATCAATAGCATTTATCGGATACTCACCAGGCCGGGGCTGATTTTGATCATCAAGTCTGATATCTAATCTCGTTCCGGGACCACAGTAGCTATATCCTGGAAGGTGTTTTTCTCCGGGGTATTTTGCCCATGGGGTTCCGGGGAGTTTTCCAAGTTTTGCGGCAATATCACCTCCGAGTTGCTTTTTTTTAAAAATCTAAATTTTTTTGTACCACATGTTACACACTTACCAGTAAGCGCTAGTCTATTGTTTTTAGTTGTAATGGTTGTCTGATCGGTTGAATCAGTACGCTGTTTACATTTAACACAATATAGATCCATAATTTATATATAGCGTTATGAATATAATTGATTTTTCAGCGACTAAAAGAAGAGAACCGGTAAAACACCACGCAGCGCTTCCGAATTCTGTCCGTGCCATTATAATCGGACCATCTGGATCAGGCAAAACACAATTACTGCTTAATTTGATAATGCGATTTATGAAGTGGGATAGATTATATTTAGTTGCCCCATCCGTAGATGATCAACGGTGCTATGAAGTGCTAAAAGATTTTAATAAAAATGCATCAGAAATTAAAGGTGAAAGTGTAATCGACTTTATTACTGATATTAATGATGCACCATCAGTAGAAGATCTCGATGGAGACATAAACAATCTTGTAGTGTACGATGATGTAATGTTAGATAATCAAAAGAACCCTGCTAGAATATTTTCCCGAGGTAGGCATAAAAACACTGACGTGATATATGTCACTCAACGATATACTCAAATTCCAAAAGTGATTCGCGATAACTGCAATATTCTTGCTGTATTCAATGGCGTTGATACACATACGCTACGAAATATTTGGCAGACATGGTGTTCCGATATGGACTTCAATGGATTTAAAAATTACTTTAGTCATGCTCAGTCTGTCCCATATGGATTTATAACAATAAATTTACACGACCCTCGGTCACGATATCGTATTGGACTTGATCAAATATTTGGTTAAATAATTTGTATTAATCAGCAGCAGAGAGGGTGAAATGACAACATATTTGCGACCGTAGATGGCAGCAATTTGAGTGTGGTTATGACAATGTATTTGCGACAAAATCGCTAAGATGGGGTCTTTATTTTTTTTTGGTTAAAATATGAGATTTCGTAGGAAGGTTCCATTTGGCATTCTGAGGCTTTAATCGATTTTGTCGCAAAAATTTGTAGACGTAGATGGCAGCAATTTGAGTGTGGTTATGACAATGTATTTGCGACAAAATCGCTAAGGCTCCATTTGTAAAATGGGACCTTTAATTTTTTTTTGGTTAAAATATGAGATTTCGTAGGAAGGCTCCATTGGCATTCTGAGGCTTTAATCGATTTTGTCGCAAATATATTGTTGTAGGATTCACCCTCTCTGCTGCTAGTTTTGTCTCATTTAACCATGTTTTTGTAGGGAAATAAATCATTTAAATTTTTATATAGCTTGTTATCTTCACACTGTTCTTGTTACTTTTACAGGAGCCAAGACACGTAATATTATTCTAATTCAGAAATTATTCTGATTTTGAAATATTTTGGATTTTATTCTAATTCATATTTGTTTTTATTTTATTCTGATTCAGATTTATGTTTTATAAATTCGGTAGGATTTCTAAATTTTGAGTACCAAATACCCCATCGATTGTATAAATTCGGTACGATCTCTCAATTTTGAGAACCACTTATCCTATCGATTTCATAAATTCGGTAGGAATTCAGAGGTATTTTTGTATCATGTAATTTTATTTTTTGAGAACTCTGGTAGGATTTTCTGAAATTAAGTATCAAATACTCCATCGATATAATAAATTCGGTAGGATTTCTAGGTTTTGAATAAAACTTGCGATTTCGAAGTATTTTTATTTTTACATTTTTATTCTAATTCAGAAATTCTGACTCAGAAATAGTTTTATTTTCATATTTTTTTCTAATTCAGAAATATTTTTATTTTTATTGTGATTTTAATTTATTTTTATATTTTTATTGTTTCAGATTTTTTATCTTCAAATCTTATTCTTTTTCAGATTTTTTAATTTTTTTTTCTAATTCAAATGTATTTTATTTTTAATTTTTGTTCAGGTTTATATTTAATTTTATTCTGATTCAGATTATTTTTATATTTTTATTCTGATTCAGATTTATTTTTAATTTAGTTTTATTTTAAATAAACTGTAAACTGCAGTGTAGATTTATTTCAATTTCCAAACACACATTAAAATAACATCTGAGTTTAATATTCGCACATACATTTTTGCCGAATGTCATTCGAGAGTTAAACTGCAGCTCCGATTCACTATATATAACAAAATCGCTAGCTAGCTAGAGTGGGAAGGTTGTGACACTGGGTACCAGTTATTAGAGTGATTGAAATATTGCGTGGCCTACTGAGTGGCGGCTAAACAAACCATTTGAGTGTACATACAGGTCTTTTGTATACAACTATCCTTAATGGAAGATCTGAAAATGACTAACCTGGATTACAAGCAGAGAAAGCATCTACACAATACACATCAAGCTTATGAACGATATTCTTCTTGCTTTTCTGAACTTATGAGGGACGAAGTTAAGGGATGTATAACATACAAGAAAGAGAGATACACCCTGACTTTGTCAGGGATAGAACCATGACGTATATTCACAACGATAGATTCAAGCGGGGCAGGATATACAGCGTGTGAAAAACAGGAAAAAATAATTGCACTAGTTTTATAATATTACGCAGGTACAAGCAGCTAGCTGCTTAATCAATATATCGGAGAAAAGTTGCTTGACGACGTTATTTCCGTTTATCCGGACTATTTCAGTATTGTCAGTATCTGCTTCTATATCAATCGGGAGATAATAAAATGTCATTTTTTTTTGTTTATAGTTCTTTGAAAATTCCCCTTAGGTTATATTATTTGCGACATATTATACTGAATTCGGGTAAATATAAAAATATTTACCAGTTTCATTAAATGATTGAAATATTATTTCTTTGCCAGTCTCTACGTTTACATATTAAACAACTCTTACAATTATTTTGTGCCCAGCAGGACCACTAAATTTGCATTTCTTTCTTTCGTGTATTAGCTCGTAAATTACACAGAGTTATCAAGTTTCCTGCTGTTGATGTGATCAATCACAAAACCATCACCGATCAATCAAATTCAATCTCGACAGAATAAACCCTCAATTACGAGCTTTGTTTGATTTAACGAACAAGAATATAATCAATTGTATCAGTGAATCCAAGAGAGAATTTTGTGACGATGGTGCGTCTCATGTGTGATCAACATTCAGAATTATACGCGACACAGACGGTGTTGTGGATGCTACAATGAATGATACACGTGTTGTGAAAATTTTTAATTATCTCGACATTGCACGAAAATATATTCTTAAAATAAAATGTTTCGTAGCGATAGATTTGGATTATCCGTGACAACGTGACTCTTTTCAATAAAACCACCTTGGAAAAAATGTCACGTTAAATAAAAACCAGGAATACTGACATGAAATGAAAGACCTTATTTTTAACAAGCATATCATGTGAATGCAGTTGTTTATGCAATATATCCGCTGAATGATAAACGTGAATGTGATAAATCTTTACAGATGAAAGTTTCTCGCCTGAATTGCGTTGCTGAGCGAGTCACATAACATTCACAAACGCGAAACGAGGAAACTGTTTAACAGATATAATACGTAAAAGATAATGTGTGGGCAGAAATAATTAAGATACAGGAGCATCTATCAAAGATGCTGCTACACAGGAAAAAAAAATTAGATTCCCAATTAGACTGAAGACATTATCTAGAGAAATTTTTACGAATCGAAATATAAAGAAATGGAGCTTCGATAGAGATGACTGATCATATAGCACATGCATGGACTTTCGACACAACAATATTTCCACGAAATCGAACTGTTAAATTCGATAACGGTGATATGATTGATTTTATCAGAAATATCAGTAAGAGTGATCCTGTATCTGTGTGGTTGTTTCAAAGTTCAGAATCTGTGAACTATGTTCATTTTGTACGGAGATATTTATTGCAAAACATCTCTCCACGACAAAATGAAAAATCTTGCGTTGAAGACTCAAACGATACTGATGTTATCGAAGGATTACTCAGTAATTGTTTTACCGTTTCTTTCATCGCTACCCATGCTGTTTAGAAGGAAAATTCATGCAAACCAACAAGATTGTAATTTCTTGAAGATGTCCAACGCAGTTGTATTGAATAAAGACAAGACGTATGAAATACTAAATACGGTATAACGATGTTATCTCGATGATATAGTTGCCTGTTATCCTGGAAGTTTTCTTTGGATGGGAGAATGTTCTAAGTATTTCGAGCAATTTGTACATCCAACACATGAAATGATCATAGTTAGGATAGATGGACCATTGCCAGATTTTGACTAAACTGGATTTCTTTACATCGATTCATTCGAAATTGCACCGAAAAACTTTCATCTGGTTGTCGATGTTTGTTTTGGAAAACATTTTAGCGAACGAGATTGGGTTCCAATTGTTTTATTACGATGCATGCTTGATATAAAAATATTGATGTCGTTATCTGTAAGTGAAGCGGTGATATCACATCGTCCACATAAATAAGTGTGGTTACCACAACAGAAAAAATAGTCCATGATAAAAATCAAGAAATTATCGATCTTGAAAATAAACTAGCAAAATATCTTGGCACAAAAATAATTGGAAAATTTACGCTATAATCATAAGCGAAATTTACAAGATTAATTATAGACGAAGCTGAACTCGATTTTATAATTGGCTATACAACGGAGAGAAGCACATTTATAAGTTGAGAAAATATTAATTTGTCGGACAGAACTAGATTAACTACAATTGTGGGCTTCACTGGATTTGACTCGCCACAGTTTACTCATTTAACATCTTCGATGCTCGTGCACGTTTTGATAAATTTATAATCGATGATAAACAGATTTCCTGACAGCCCGGTTAAAGATGTTACATATTCATTTTATATTATTAAAAATGCATCGAATCTCAGTTAAATATTGGCAATGATGCATCATGGGGCGAATGGAGAATTAAGCGAGAAAAAAATGCTTAGTTATTCTGAATTACCCGACGTTGAATCCAAGGAAATATACTAAAAAAACAGATGTCAAATCATTCATCGGCTTTATCTGTATAAGATCATGTGGTCAGACATAAAACAGTTTATCTCAATGGATCGAGAGGTTATGGTAAAACAAGAGGTGCAATTGAATTATCCCTAAACAGTTGTTCAGGGAATTTTGGTATGGTTGTTTTGATACCCACACATAGACTCACCAGAGAAATGAACAAACGAGGAGTTAAGTTTCATACTTTTCACAGCTTCTTCCGATGGAAGGGAGATATGTGGGCATCTGAGCGAATGAGTTAGAAATATATCCATAAGATTATTATGTGGGGGTGAAATATGTACAGTGTCTTTGGCTGTACATGTATTAAAATATTTGTTTGATTGGTTATTGAAGAAAACTACTGTTGCTATCGTGTGTGGAGATCATGGTCAGCCATCACCTTTTGTTCGATCATCTCTGCATGAATGGCTGAAAACGTTCGTAGATTATTATGAGGAGATAATTAATGATCATAGAGCTATTGATGAACCGCTAAATAATTTAAAAGACTGATCAGACTGCAGACAGAGAAGATTGAATGTGAGATAATGCGTAAGGTAATTCCAGAAAATTCTTTGGATGATTTTTGGAATTCGTGGATTCCGATTGATTTGATAGTTGCATTGTAGAAAGATAGTTCGTGATACACTCCACGAGAAATTATTTCTGTTACACAAGGAAAGATTTTCTTATCTACTTGTGGCATTATGTTGTGTCTCAGCAGACACACGCAAAGAAGATATTGAAGTTGAGACTGCTATAATCTTTACATAGTCAAGGGAGAAAAATATCGTTCTTAATGATATTGTTGTTGCTCCTATGAGTGCTGTTAAGAGTGTGTTAACGATGGATAAGTTTCTGTGAACTCCAAGATATGCTATAACGATTAGTTCTTAACACTAATTAACTATTTCTGATACAAATATCTGGATTGTCGATGATCGGGTCGAATGGTCAAATTTAGTTTATATACCGGTGTCAAGAGTCAGAAGAATGTCTCAGCTACGTAGGATTATCAAGGATCGTATAATTACCAAGGAAATTACTGATAGAAACTGCGATGATATAGTAAAGAAAAAATTAGCTGGTTATCAGCAATCTCATACAAAATGTAAATGTGACCTTGATCTTGATATTGAATTTATCATGACGCTGACACAACAGCAAAGTAATCATTGTGTGAGATGTAACACAGTAATGTTGCTGCAGAATTCGAATTATAATCCAAGACAATTCACCGTGGATAGATTAATAATTAATAGTAGTCTCGGTCACACACGCGAAAATGTGATGGTGACATGTCTTGCGTGTAATTGACGTAGGAATGCTGATGCACTGCTTTTAAATTTTACAGAAGTGAAGGCGGAGGTAATTGTTTATTTTCAGGAATTGTAATTTTTCGCGTAAAATCCACGTTGAGGAGCAGTTGAATCTAGTTTGTAGATTGAATGTCTATCCGTGGATCTTACCATGTTGGAAATTTGGTGTGTGATTACACTCCAGATTGGATCATTTGCTGTTTCTTTTATTAACTCCCTTTAAGTTCACCATGTTCATATAAATAACTTCCAGTCATATTACCTAGTACTGGTCGTTTTGAGAAAAGGTCACGTCATTGTACCGATATATGTTTTATTATGTGATCGCGGTCATAGGTTTTATAGAAGTTTCATTATTTAACGCAGCTATCACACTTGGTAGGCTTGCAACCCATTCACGTGATCTCTTATCCACACACTTAAGGTCAGTGGATATTTACTTCGCATATTTATATTTAAACATACGCTCAGCCTTTGTTCGATTAAATCGCTCAACGATTGCCTGATCGCGATGAATTGGGCGTGCCCTAATCTGATTTTGACGTTATGTATTTTTTTTTATAACTATTGACCTGTAGTAGCTGCGGTAATCGTAGACTACCACTTTGATAAATTGGTTCAAAAGTAGTTGCAATTTACGTTGATGTTCTTGTTGATAGTGGTTCTACTGCTTTATATCTACTTGCAAAGTCAACGACAGTTAACGCGTATTTGTTTGTGCATTATTGACATCTACGTGTTTTAATGGTATCGTGTGGTATAAGCATAATATCTGCTTGATAACTTCATTGGGAGTGCTGACATCAAAGTGTGAATATTGAATTTGTTTAGGTGGTAGCAGATACTTTTGCCATATTACCCATCGTGCTAACCAATTTTCAGCAACAGAACGTGTAACATTTGCTGCATCAGCAAGTTTACTAAATATCTGTTCTACCCCACCAATGTCTTGAGCTATAATAAATCGATTCTATTATAATAGTTATCTATAATTAATTACTAGCCCCAAACCTTAGTTTAAATTTTTTGGCAGATCTTACCAGCAAATTAGATAATGATTCTCTGAGAGATTTATTTTTTCTACAGATTTTAACGTGTGAATCAACTTAACGTCTGCAATATGTCGTTGCAAATCCTGATTTTTATACGCCACCTCATGAATGCGGCACACTTGATCGGATCAATTGCATTTTATTGGATATTCTCCAGATCTTGGTTAGTCTCGTTTGTCAAGTCGGTTCCGGGACCACAATAATTATAGCCAGGATATTTTTCTCCTAGGGTAATTAGCCCATGGTGTCCCTGATAATTTTCTAATGAAGCATCGATGTCACCACCTGTCTTCGTACGAGATGAAATAAATATGTGTTTGCTTGTACCACATTTCACACATTTGCCTGTAAGCGCACGCTTTTTATTTTTATATTGTTGTTGTTAATCCACTGTTGATGGCGGATGCTCTGCATCGAACACAATATAAATCCATATCATTTAGCAACACGAATCATTTAGCAACACGAAATCAACAACAAATCAAGCATCATCTAGTGCTACCAAATTCTATCAGAGCAATTATCATTGGTCCATCTGGGTCTGGTAAGACACAATTGTTGCTTAACCTGATAGTGAGATGGCTCAAGTGCGATAAGTTGTATTGATTGGTATCAATTCCAGATAATCAGCGATGCTACGATGTGCTTAAAGATTTTAATGAAGTGAAGTCGTCGGATGAAGACGATTATGATATTATTGATTTTATCACCGATATTGATGAAGTCACATTTCTACATGAGTTAGATGGATTTTTTAATAATCTTGTAGTATGCAACAATGTGATGCTGGACAAACAATCAAGTCCAGTTCGGAGACACAAAAATACTGACGTAATTTATGTTACTCGGCAATATACACAAACACCTACAGTTATCAGAGACAATTGTAATCTTTCAGTTGTACTTAGCGGAGTCGATTCACATACTCTGCGAAACATCCATCAAACTTGGTGTTCATGGGATATGAATATGATTAAATTCAAAATCTTTTTTTTTCTTCAGACGAGCAAGCTACCCCACACAGATTTATGACAATAAATTTGTATGATCCTTGGTCGCGATATCGTATAGGTCTCGATCAAATTTTGATTGACATACACAGCAGCAGGGAGGGTGACGACAAAAACTGAGTGACAGGTAAACAAACAAGACATAAAAGCCAAAACATTAGCATCAAAAGAGTCAGTAATGAAATGAGCTGTCCCAGTTAGAGAAGTATCGGTCGGTTGGAGGCTTCGGTGTAACTTTATTGACCTTGTATTTTCATTTTTGTAGGAAGCTTTATTTTTTTTTTAAAAAATAAACCCTCCTAAAAAGTTGTAGAATTCATCTTTCCTACTGCTCGTATGCAAAAATTAGCACATATTTATTATTAAAGTTACGTCAATGTGTTGACCATGCAATTATAATTGATCAAAGAAACTTGAAAATCCCATTAGGTAAATATAAAATAATCAAACCAATAATTTAAGAAACATTTATTTTGAGGCCAAGAAAATTTAATTTCATCGTAACAAAATAGTATTGCAGTTTAGATAACTAAACTTTTATACTTCCATCCTTTTGTTTAATAACTGAAGAAAAAAAAACGCATCCCAACCCACACCATCAAAAAGAAAGCACCAAACAAAACTACACCAAATTTGTCCTGGAGGATTAACAAGGACTTGCATTGATTACTTTGCTTTGGAACTACTCATCTTACCGTCAATATATATATTTGCCTATATTTTTTTCCCGAGCAGCTTCCACTAGGTTTAGATACCAAATGACTTCGCTGTCTATCATAGTGATGCAAGACAACATTACGTGAATTTTGACTAAAGTTAAGACGGTGTAAACAATATGTATTAGTATACATAACTATCCATATATCTATCCATCTATCTATCTATCATCATTATTTCAGAGTGGTAGGTTTAGGTCTTAAACTTGTCTAGATAGATTATGTATATGAATCTAACTGAGCAAGCAGCACAAAGCAACCGTATCCTTATAAATACATATCTAGTGCAAAATATATTAAGAAATAGCAGCAAGCCTTTGTACAAAGCAATATCTACTTACGTTGAAAGCTAGATAATAACAATTATGCGAAAAATATATATTTTACCTGTTATAATTAAGTACAAACTGCTTTTTTTGCTCGCCATCACACATAATTTTGCACTCCGGAAGAGAAGATACAATCAAATGATGCAGTCTACACTGAGCCAGTTGGCATACGTCTGCTTTACACACGAACGCTTCGAAGTTATGTTTACAGCTTTTAGTCTTTCTTTACATTCTGATCAGTTTGAACGATATGTTACCGATATTCAGTGCCTAATTGCCATACCGTATAAACACTGCGGATGTAACACAAAAATAGAAGCGCAATCCGCAGAAGTTTTATTGTCTATTACACTGCAGAAGATAAATGTCTTTAATATTTATGTGCAAGCTTAGCGCAAAACAAAGCACACTATACTGTATATATATATATATATATATATATATATATATATATATATATATATATAGATATATATATATATATATATATATATATATATATATATATATATATTTTTTTGGAGTGGGAGGGAGTAAAACGAAGCCATAAGGTCCGTTCCATTAGTAAAATGGAATATCAAAATGAAACACGAAGTATGTTTTGAATTAACTGTTAAGAACGCCCACTCTCTCCAGGGCTTTACTTTGTTGCGCAAGAATTTGGTGATGTTTGTTTGTCACGTGGATGAATGTCTCATACATCCATGGTATTTTCTGTCACTGCGAGAAAAGGCTGATGATATTCTAATTCAAACAACCACTAAATTACTGTCCAAAGTTCTGTTTTTAAGACTTTTGATCAACATAATAGTTTTCATTTTATTGGTTATATGTACGTTTGCTTGGGTGTACTGATTATTTTGGTTGTCTTGACACCCATGCACTTTTTTCCGAAGCTCTGAGTGTACGAGATACCATTTTATTACAACATCCCAGTAAACCGACCGACATGGGCACACTGGGCAGTTGCCCAGGCCTCACGCTTCTAGGGGCATCATGCTGCCCATATTGTTAATAAATATTAGGACCGGTAGGAAGCCCAAGTGCATTGGTTTACCCAGAGCCTACAATGTTGTTAAGACGGCACTAGTAATGAATATGTCATAAACATATTTGTTTAAAGAACAACACAGGAATTTTTGGCCGGTATTTCGGTATCAACTGAACAACTACAGTAGTAGTGGTGGTGGTGGTGTGGGGAAGGAGCTTAATGTGTAGGAACATTGTTTTAAAAACTAAACAAAAATGGCTGTGATTGGTACATTATGTAAGAGTTGTAGTTTCTCTCAGGTTTAAACAAAATTCGAATTTCTTGGAAAGATTTGATATTATATTAATTTATGTCCAAATCATGTTTTACATTTTTTTAAATAGGATTTTTAATAATGTGATACACACACATCATTTTTTAAAACACATCTGTTGTGACTAGATAACTGTTACGCCTGTTTAGTTTCAGCAGCGTTATCTCCCTTAAGAGTACGTGGTTCTGTCCTGGTGAAGGTGACAATCTAACATTGTTCTGTATGAAAGTGTGTGACACGCATGCTGAAGAAGAGTATAAAGTATATTCATTAACAAAACATTAACAGTGAGATCTATGGAAGAAAATAGCAATTGATACCGCAATACCAGTCGTGACTGCTTACAAATAGCTCCATAGTTGAATAAATTACTCCTTAGGGGAAAGAAATCATACGGAATGTCTGTGGATCGTTTTCACCAGTATATTTTGGATGATACATTAGATATTTATATTTCATATTTGGAGGCGGATTTTGTCGATCAGTTGCTTTTATTCACTTGTGTACTTTCAGACGTCAGATGCCTTATTTTATACAGCCCACATATAAGTCACATGATCTAGGTAACAACACGGAGTCAAAATACGTGCAACATATCAGGTTTCTGTGCACCGTGGTGTATTCAGTACGGTATTGTATGTTGATGTTATCTTCGGGCAGTGAAATATTATTGTACCTATAAAACCACAGAAATGCCTTTATGGGATTATATTTTGTTTTTCTGTTGTTTTTTTTTACTTACCTATTTATTTAGAAGTATTCTTCTTTAGTCTGTGGCTTACTGTAATTAAACGTATTTTTTAAGGTTTTTATTGACGGGTGTGTTTTTTTTATAAGCTATATTTGCAGAGTATATACACGAATATCTTCCTTTTTTAATTCTGCAGCTTTTGCATTATACAATCATCCACTGAAACTTGGTTTGAACTGAAACCCAAAGAAAGTGATGGTTCCATGAAGTAGATACGGTTAAACATATTTCATGCTGAGAAAACAGCTATAAATAACTCAGGCTGTGAGTTTTATCTTGAAGGCCATCACAAGTCATATACCTGCACATTATTAAAAGCTTCAAGACTAGCATCTCATGCTGGGTTTAGGTAGGTAAAAAAATACAATTTCTTACAAAGAAGTGCATGCGAACTGGGCTGCTTACTTTGAAACGTTTATACATCACAACATACAAAAGCTTATTAGTTCTAAACAACATCCTGACGAATTTCCAACATTTTCCCCTGTGACTCAATAGTTTTCTTTTAAATGATCAAACATGCAAAAATTTAGAAAAAATAAAAATATTTGTTTTATTGACACACTTTTTAGACCTATTACAAATATATTTTAGTTTCACCCTTTTCTTCAAAAGAGCAGTCACATTTGAGTATTAAAGAATATTTGGCATACATGGTAAAATATATTTATATTTCCAAATTTATTGTACAAAACTATCTTTTTTTAAATGTTAGTATCAAAAATATAATTTTGCCTGAAGAAAATGAATGTTGACAAGCAATTGTCGTGCAAATAAAATCAATGACCAGAATCTTAAAAATGTAAGAATATCACTCGGTTTTTTATATTGTCAATCAATGATTGATAGGCGGAACATGTGTAGGGGCTTACTGATTGATTTTACAGTAAAATATACCTCAGAAAGATACAAATCTCTTTGCCTGTGTAAACTACCTACAACTTTCATCAACAATTCGAGGAATAATGTTACTCCAGACTAGGATCGAAGTGAATAAATATCAGCATTTTGATTGCTCAGAATATCGATTGTAAGATCTATGACGTAGACGTCTGAGGATTCATTGAAACAGTGTAAAATGAAGTCTATATTATCAGTTATTATGTCCCAACTTAATATCACAACCAAGGAAGAAATGATGGAATTTTGAGAGGTATTATATGGAGATATTGTCATAAAGTTTCACCGTTATTTATAATCTGAGCGTGCTTTCTTCATCCGCTATTACTATAGGAATATTGACCACCCATATGAAATATAGTTTGTTTCTTTATGCCAATAATTTTGTAAGTGCTTGAATTGCCTTCACTACACTGGTGGCTTCTTAATTTTATTCTGAGATTCACAAATATTGTCTGAAGTTGAGATATGTAACCTAATATTCTAGATGAAATAGCCTTTCATTGCAAACAATTCTTTCATCGCTAGAATAAAATGGTCGTTCTCGGAAAAAAGAAATAAGTCCATCAAATTATTCCTTTAAACGTAAAGTAGATACAGTTCAGTTAAATTGAGTTATCTTAAACGTTAGGAACATGTTGAGAAGAAAACTGAAAGATCGGAATTATGGCATCCTATACGTTAAGTATATCATTTTAAACACGAAAATGAAAGTAAGGTCAATTATATTCATATCTCATCCAATAAATTAAATATTAAAAAAATCTATCCATTACAATAAAGAGTATAGAGAGATAAAAGCTGTTAAGCACCGACAAGGACATAGCTTAAAAAACTATCGTTGTGCTCTTTTCTACTTATATATTTCATAGGAGTTCATGAACACTTGACCATTATTGTACGGAAGTGTTTTATATATATAGAAATATAAATATATAACAGACACAGCCGACAGTGCTATCCCTGGATTCTGTAGTAGAATCTTGATAATAGTGGGCAGAAATAATAGTTTAATACAAACAATGCTATCATACAGGTTAGAGAAATTGAATTTGTACTGTACCGAGTTTCGAACCCAGATGGGTGCCGATTACTCGCGGATCTTGGTTCAAAACTCGGTGGAGTACGAATTTAATTTATCTAATCTGTATGATTGTTTTTTTTGTATTAAACTATATATATATATATATATATATATATATATATATATATATATATATATATATATATATATATATATATATATATTGCTAAATAATTACTTTACCACTCATAAACTGAATAGAGTAGCATAAGTAACTAGAATTGCTTTTCTTCATCTTTCTTTGCTCATGTTATTTCTCTTTAAATATGTATAATTGTTTATATATTATGAATTTATCAATGAAGATTAAAACTTTTCATATATCCAAACCGTGAATTTCAGACTTAATACTGAATTAAGTTTTTAGATTGTAACATTTTATAATATCAGATATAAAATTAAAAATATATTTTTTCCAATTATTTTGATAATTAAATATTTCAAAATTATCACAATAAAGTGATGGAACATTTTGTAAATTGAATAATACTTTTGTGTTGAAATTATTTTCACTTTTCTAAAAAGTAATGAATAAAATTATCAACTGTCAGTTCCATTACTAATGGTTAGACAATTTATTCTTCCACCACCACCCTCCCTCCCTCCCTCCCTCCCTCCCTCTCTCTCTCTCTCTCTCTCTCTCTCTCTCTCTCTCTCTCTCTCTCTCTCTCTCTCTCTCTCTCTCTCTCTCTCATTTTCACATATTATGGTGGATGCACTTTTGTACTTTTTTGTCATGTAAATACGACAATAAATATATATGGAAAAAAATCTGCATTGTATCGGAACATTTGAAAAGTAGAAATATTCCAAAATATTGTAGGCAAAATACTTTAAAGCATGTTCAGCCCACTCAAACTATTTATCGAGAATTTGTTTCTGACACACACCAATAAAAACAGAAATGACCAAATACAATAAATTTATTAAGTTCATATATAGAATTTAAACCTATTGGATAGATAGTATCAGACGGTGAATATCTTCCTTTTAACATTGGTTTTGTTATTGAATTAACAATCTCAATATCCTTAAATGAACCATCTTCTTAATTATGCTAGATGCTGGCTAACATGTTTATCATATATATTTATTTTATAAGTTATCGAACAAAATAACAGATGTTGTAACACTTAGTACCATAACCAATTTTAAATGTTCCCTATGTATTACTAATACCTAACTAAAGGTTTTGCTTATTTGAAGAACAGTGCGAACATATGGGTCTATTATGTTTCATTGACGATCCACGATGTTTATGCATTAAGCAGTTCAAACTCATTTTATATTAAAATATGCTAAAATTGTGAAATATGGTGTCAGAACCAGCATGCACTACTCTCCAGTTATACATTTTATACTTAATAAACCTATTTTATTTGATCGTCGCTTGCATTTATTATTTATGGTTACTGTTATACGTGATGTTCTTCCATTCAGGTTTATTTTATCAGTGCATAGGCACTCGTAGCTTAGGTCTAGGGGTCACATGACCCTTCTATGTGTGTGTGTGTGTATATATATATATATATATATATATATATATATATATATATATATATATATATATATATATATATATATATATATATATATATATATATATATGTTTGATTATTGGAATTCGGTGCAATGGGAGATATTCCTTAGCACGAAATAATTAGTCAATTATTAGGAGCAAACGTCACGGAGAGAAAGTGTTAGTAAGTTTCCAAGATGCTATCGTCAATGAGTAGCGAATTCACATCCAATCTGCATGAGCAAGCCTGTCGTGATGTAGTACTTTATAAAATCTAGTAGTGTACATCGGTGTTGTGACTCCAGCGGCAGTATTTATGGTAGGAAACCGGTAAACTGCACAATGGAATAAATAAGAAAGGACTCGGTATATACCGTTCATGCCTCCATAGTGGCAAAAATGATGTAGATTTACTGGTGTAATGTGCCTTGAACGGTGGATCCAATGGTCGCAGATGTCGCAGTTAAAAACAGTCCCGTGTTAGGGATTGTAGTAGAGTTTCTAGGGTGTGAACTACTGGCGGAACGGAAAGTTAATGTAGAGAAACTATGCGGATGTGCGGTTGATGGTTTTTTGGCAAGTTGTAAATAATGTGAGCTTATGATGTTGTCTGTGTGTATTTCGGCGACAGTGCACATTGAGTAATAAGGTCATGGTGATGATCCGGAAGTGAAATCTGTGTTCCGTTGGCTGGTGTTTTGTTTTCAATTCAGCCTCTCAAAAAATGCAGGTCATCCCTTGACAAGAACTAAACATTAAAGTCATCTTTGAAGGTGTTTTAGATTAACATATGATTTGTATTGATTGTCACACAGTGGAAAGTTCAGTACTGAGAAACAAATGTAGAGAGAATATAGTAAAATGAATTGTGTTCTATGGCCTAAAGTACTATGGGAAACAACTGTTATGCTGGGTCCCAACTTGAAATAGACCTTTTCTAGAGAAATTGAGCGAAAGAGCTTGTAATTCCGAATTGTTGCGCTCTTTCTCCAGAAATTGCATTGTCGCTGCAGGTATTATACTAAACATAAATTGCAAGTTACCTAGGAGAAGGAATATCCACGCTTGTACTGGCAGAATATGTGCACAGTAAAGAAAGGATCATACAATCAAACACACAAATGTAATTAAAGTGGATATCCATGAATAGCAACATTACATGTTAAAAACAATTATCATGTAACTTTATATTAATTTTAAATATAATACATGCAAATAAATATAAATATATAAAAACTATATTATTATTATTATTATTATTATTATTATTATTATTATTATTATTAATTAATTAATTAAATGTTGTTGATTAAAAGTAAATTTAACTGTCATTATATTCTTATTTACGTACAAGAAGTATGATCATAAGCAACATTTTGTCAAGTTTGGTCCATATTGGCTACTATAGAACGAAATTCCAAACTTTTTAAGGACATGTATGTCACCATCATTGCTCTATACAGATGTTCCATTGGACGTTGTTTATATAAGGCAAATTTAATTAGCTGGTAAATTATTGTTTCGTTGTTTATTTTTAATTTGCGATTTGTTTATTCTTTAATACTGAAGTTACGATACTCCATCCTATTATTTCTTTTGTTGTTCTTTTTCAAAGGATGCGGGGTTTTTTTTAATCGCAATGTTTGTAACAAAATTATTTTGTACCCAGTATTTCTACACATTATAAAGTATTTATGTTAACATCAGCCGCAGTTAATAGAAACAATTGCAGATATCAATCACAATTACATTTCGTTATTGTTAAAAATAAAAAAGAAGCAAAATATAAATAATTGTTGAATGCTAATGAGTTCGTATGGCCTCTTTGGGCTTAAACTATGTAACTGAAAGAAGCAAAGCCCACAAACTTAATAAAATCAATAAATATTTGATTTTTCTGTTATAAAATGTGAAAATTTAAAAAGACATTATTGTGAATTAAGTCATAACTATTGTATCACGAGTAAAAAAGGTCGAGAATATTTTGAATGAATTCAAATAATATTTAATGTCTTGATGTACCAAAATGATTTTCCAAAGAGGAAACCCCATGGACTTAAATTTTCCTTTCGTTATATAGTCCTTTCGTTAAAGTTTATATTGTGATTACAAATGTTTGGCGGACTTTGTAATGCCATCTTAGTTTTGGGTCACGTGATTCCGCCTGGGTGTGTGTGTATATGTATATGTATATATATATATATATATATATATATATATATATATATATATATATATATATATATATATATATATATATATATATATATATGTATATATATATATATATATGGGCCAGTTGTGGCTTCTATGGTGCTTTGTTAAGAAGTGGCATAGTGTGAAGATGTCCCCTGCAGTGTAATAGTTTAACCAACCCGCTAGAGCAAGCACATTTAGTCGTATTTCGTTGAACAGGAGAGAATCAGGCAAGGGAATCGGAAGGGACAAGGTATTTCGTCGACCAAAAGCCCGGCGCTCAAGGCACGTCCAAGAAACGCAGAGATTTTGTGGTAATACACGTTTTTAACAGAGGATAATTCTTCTTTCATTAGGACCTGTGAGCGACCTTGCGACCAGGCGGTGACCATGAGACAAGTCTGCGACCCAGTGGGAGACCCAGTAGGCGACCAAGACTGTAACTAGTCGTCGGCGACCGTCGACAAATCTGCGACCCAGTGGGTGACTAAGTCTGTGACCAGTCGGCGACCCCACAACAAGTCGGCGATTAGAGGAAGACCAGTTGGCAACCTGACAAATCAGCGACCAATTCGGTGAATCTGCGACGAAGAGGAAGATCAGTAGGCGACCTGCGACGTATTTTGGTATCGCTCAAAATACAAGACCTATCCTAAAAAACCCGAGATAGGAAGACTTTGGGTAGTGTAGCTAAAGAAGTATTCCTCTATAATATAGCCCAGTATGTCTTTAAATGAGGCCTGAACAATCCAAAAGTAATGTTCGATCCAGAAAGACAAGGAACATTTTTTAATTCAAATGAACAAATAATTCGTCAATTTAGACCCAATGGTGTATTGCTGTGGGAACGGCATAGCCCATTTCATACCGGATTTAACCGAGTTGCTTCGTAATTATCCGAAAACCTCCGAGTCCCTTTATACTCCAGCCAATCAAACGCTGGTAGGCATATGTACACCACAAAATGGCGTACATTCTTGTTTAGAAGTATCAGATAAAAACAAATTAAGAAATGACCACTACTTGTCTCGTCAGAGGTTGCAAAAGTAATACAACCATGTTCATTATGAAGGACAAAACTATAATTTTTATGTTCATGTTATTTCCACCACATAAGAAATGTTTAGTTATTTTGTAAGCAGCAAGGAGAGAAGTGCCCTCCCTTGTAGTTCTTATATAGAACATGAATGACGCTACATTAAAACGATACGAGCCCCTGTGAGCAATTGGATCTAATTTAATGATTTATGTTTAAATGTAAATAATCCACAGACTTTCACAAACAAATGTGATAAACTCATATTAAACACATCTCATTTTAGTGACGTTTCGGATATATATAAATAGTTTGAACAACTTGCTCTTTGATTATCAGGATTAAATTTTTAACATCGACACGGTTCCATACTCACATGCACATGTCCAGATGTAAAAAGCTCATAGCTACTCTCTCGTATGGCTTTAAAATCCGCCCTGGTATCCAGACAATAAGATTGGATATTGCAGTCATTTGACCGCCCGCCATGTGATCAAAATTCCGAGCAAATTACGAAGTTTGCCGAAGTCTCCATTCTATGCTGATGCGTCCGCCTTGTTTTGACCACTAGTCTGGTCCCCTGCTTAGAATGCTCCCTGCGATGCACTCCGCTATACTATACTAGGGAGCATACTAAGCAGGGGACCAGACTATTTGCCTACCAGCTATCGACTGGATATTGCGATTAGTTGACCACCCGCCACGTGATCAAAATTCCGAGCAAATTACGAAGTTCGCCGAAGTCACTATGAAATGGTCTATTCTCTTGCTTTTTTGCACATTCATTCTTTGTACTTGTCCCTCCTACATCTGAGCTACATGTATTCCCTCACTTCTTCACTCACTTTGTTCAGTCACTTTATTTGGTACTACACCACTGATTATATCTAAACACAACTAAAATGGACTCCACACACTTTAATTAAAACAAATGAAGACTTTGTTTATAAAACCTTTATATACAAACATATCCTGACTTCCTATACAATAAATTTTCTGGAAACTCCCTTTAAACACTTAACATTGTCACTTCCAGCACCTTTTGAAGTCATGAAGTTCAGGTCTTAAATTCAAGTTCAAGTAAGCAACTGTTTAAAAAATGACCATAGTCATGCAGGCCAAAACTCTACCTCCAATCACAGTCAAAGGTCAAGCAGTGGGAGGGGGTAAAGCCTACAAATTATAGAGCAATATATTTTTAAAAAAAGGCTTCATACGAAAATAAAAATACAAGGTCACCGAATATTCCTGCCGATCTTTCTCTAATTGGATTATTTTATCTTTGACGCTTGAATTTTTATGTTCTCGTTTGCCTACCAGTTTGTCGTCATCTGTGTGTGTTTCGTGAACGGTCCCTTACCTGTATACATGGCCCACGCCTAGTGAGTCTATTGTCTGATTAGATCAAAGGCGGTGTTATGTGGGTCAAGGGGAAGACAGGTCGTGCGGCCTTAACGAGTATGTGGATATTAACTCTGCTAAATAAAACCAAAAGATTACAGTTATCTCGGATCACTTTAGGTATTTGCATAATTAAATCATTATATATCGATAATGACACTAACCATGGGATCTCACGCATCAAAACTAGCTCGACAGCGACTAGAAGCAATTGAAAAATATCTCCCCGTCCGTGATTCTGTCAAACAACAACAACAACAACAAAAACAAAAACAACTACAAGCGCGTTATGAGTCACAGGTGGAATTTACAGAAGTTACAGAACAACTATATAAACCCGTTACAAAGTCTACCAATAGTCTTTTTCCCATTTTAGAGCAAATCGCTGAAGCAACCTGAAAAATCGCGAAAAAATTATACAAACAAAAACGATTTTAGGAGAACTTCCTGGTGAAATAGCTGCTGCTCAACCAATGCGAGAAAAACTTCAAGGTAGAGACAAAGCTCGTGCTGAAATAGGTGATATAAAGGGGTCGTATACCAGAACCAGAAGCAAAGCCAGAACAAGCAAAAGAGATAACTGATTCGATTGATAAATTTACACAAGAAAGTATTAACTACATAAAAAAACTTGCCAGCATGAGAAAATTATCTTTGTTTACTGCAGCAACTTTTGATACAAAAAATATTTGAACTCCGAGTACCATGATCATTCTGTAGGTCGCGAAGTCTGGTACAAATCGATGTTTCTCAAACACTACGGAGTTGATCAGGTCCGAACAGATGATACAAGATATGTTGAATTTATCAATGGAACAGATTACTACTTTTCGTTTTACAACAACAACAACAACAACAAAAGCAACAACTACAAAAACAAAAACAACAAAAACTACAATTACCCCAAAAACAACGACCACAAGAACAACAATCACACCAACCAAAACAAAACAATAAGTGAGGAAGGAAAAGAATGACAATAGGCCTTATTCAAGACCCCATTAAAATTTCTTAATGCGCCCGAGCTTCAAAAAGAGATGAGAAGAAAACGGACTTCATGCTTACAAGCCGAATATTCCTGATGCACTCAAGTCATATACATAGTACAAGAGGGCAAAAAGACATTTCAGAAACCAGTCAATCACAAAAGGAACAATATAAATATGAAAACAAACAAATTCGATAAGTTCGAAAATGCAAAGAATTGGATGCGTTGAAGGTCCATAAGTTAGTGAGACTCTGTGAATAAGCAAGACACAATACACTGTTTAGACCGAGATATCATCAGAGACTCTCATTTGATTTGTGACGCAAGCTGTCGGCAATCTGAACAAGACTAGGAACTGAAACATTATATCATCATTTAAATGACTCTACTGTGAACAAGCTCGGGGATTCAAATAGTAAAAAGGAACGGATAATACCGTGACTGGGACATCTGTCAGATTGAAGTAGCAAATCAAGATGCAAGGTACGGTCTGGTGGTATGCCAGTTAGCTCAGTAGGACTTGAACTAGGACATGTGTCAGACTGAAGTAGCAAATCAAGATACAAGGTATGGTCTGATCGTATGCCAGTTGGCTCAGTAGGACTCGGACTGGGACATCTGTCAGACTGAAGTAGCAAATCAAGATGCAAGGTACGGTGTGATGGTATTCCAGTTGGCTCAGTAGGACACAGACTGAGACATCTCTCAGATTAAAGTAGCATATCAAGATGCAAGGTACGGTCTAATGGTATGCCATTTGGCTTAGTGGGACTCGGACTGAAACATCTGTCAGATTGAAGTAGCAAATCAAGATACAAGGTACGGTCTGATGGTATGCCAGTTGGCTCAGTAGGACTCGTACTGGGACATCTGTCAGACTGAAGTAGCAAATCAAGATGCAAGGTACGGTGTGATAGTATGCCAGTGGGCTCAGTAATACACGGACTCGGAGACATCTGTCAGATTAAAGTAGCATATCAAGATGCAGGTACGGTCTGATGGTTTAAACCCAGTTGGCTCAATAGGACTCGGACTGGGACATCTGTCAGATTAAAGTAGCAAATCAAGATGCAAGGTACGGTGTGATAGTATGCCAGTTGGCTCAGTAGGACTCGGTCTGGGGCATCTGTCAGATTGAAGTTTCAAATCAAGATACAAGGTACGGTCTGATGGAACGCCAGTGGGCTCACTAGGACTTGGACTGGGACATCAGTCAGACTGAAGTAGCATATTAAGATGCAAGGTACACTCTGATGGTTTAAACCTTGTTGGCTCATTAGGACTCGTACTGGGACATCTGTCAGATTGAAGTAGCAAATCAAGATGCAAGGTACTGTCTTATGGTATGCCAGTTGGCTCAGTAGGACTCGGACTGGGACATCTGTCAGACTGAAGTAGCAAATCAAGATGCAAGGTACGGTCTAATGGCATGCCAGTTGGCTCACTAGGACTCGGACTGGGACATCTGTCAGATTGAAATAGCAAATCAAGATGCAGGGTGTCTTCATATAAACTTGTTTGATTGTACAAGGATGCTTCTTTTCATTTAACAAAATGGATACTGATGTAACTGTGACAGATAAGTTTGCTGACACAGAAGCCAAATCCGGTAATGACGATCAAGGACAATCCTTATATTAGCAAAGGATATAATATTTGGAGGAGAATCGTCTGCATAAATCGGAAGAATGCGAAAAACTGAAACGCCAGTTGGAAATAGAACATTTTGTCTTAGATAGGTTTTCAAGCGACAATTCTCATATGCTTTTATATACAGGTGTTTCCTCCTTTGACACATTAACTGCTTTCTTTACTTGTATTCAGTCATCAGTTCAAACCATGCTGAGTGCCTACTACAAAAATAGTGAAACTGTTCGTCAGACAGGTAGAAAATGTAGTATGTTTCTTATAGATGAAATGTTCATGTTTCTTTGTCGTTTAAAAGCTGGTCTTCTTTAGCAGGATCTCAGTGTTAGATTCAATTGTTCTTTGGCAACTGTAAGCCGTAAAATAGTCACTTGGGTTAACTTACTGTATTTTGTTCTTGGTGCCATTCCTATTTAGTTACCAAGAAAGATTGTTCAAAAATTATTGCTAGATAGTATCAGATCTTTGTATCCATCCACCCGAGTCATAATTGATTGTACCTAGATAAGAACTCAACAACCTTCATCCCTTGTACTTAACTCCACTTCATTTTCGAATTACAATAACTCCAACACATTTAAATGTCTTTTGGGTATTGCACCTCTTGCAGCAATAACGTTCATATCTTCACTTTATACTGGTTGCATGTCTGATGTACAAATTGCAAAATTATCTGGTTTATTTGATCATCTAGAGCCAGTGGATGATGTCATGGCAGACACTCTTCGTAACAATTTGGCTGAAAAGGGTATTACACTGAATATACCTGATTTTTAAGCAGCCAAAGACAGATTAATATGGGAAAAATTGTAAAAACAGAGCAAATTGCGAAACTTAAGATTCATATTGAACTTATAAACAGACGCATAAAAGAAGATCATTTGTCTGATTCTCCTATTCCCGTTTCGCAAACTGGTTCAAAAAATCAACTTTGGTCTGTTGCCTATTTGCTTGCAAATGTTAGAGGTCCCATTGTGCAATCATGGTCAAATGTTGGATCATAAAGATCCTTGTTACAGATAGTAATTGAAATCAAAGTCATATATTTTGTCTTTAACATGCTGCCAGAAAGCTTGGTTGAAATGTATGGTGTCTAAATGCTGATCATTTTGACATCAGATCAAAAGATCACACCACTGTAATCCGGTACCTGCAAGCTGTGTCCAAATTTGGTAATAGTACGTAGGAGTTTTCTTCAGTTTCAAAACTCCATTTTGTTCTATTGCCAGATATCCGACCACTAGGACACTCCGTACTTGAGGACACTTAATTTCTAATACACCAAATGGTTGGATATTTTGGGCATTCTGTCTGGACTTTGCAGCAAACCGAGGACACCAGAAATTTACAATCACTCCGCAAGGATAAAGGTTAATTTGGTTTTCTTTAGGTATTGCATAGGTCTTTGCTGCTTCAGGTTCTGTTGCCAATCCTTGGCGCATAGCTGCAGTTGTAATATTTCTTACTGATTGTAACCTTCTTTTCAAGATGGTGGAATTCTTACGGCGTCTGTAAATCTCTCCAACGTTTGATTCTATTTCTTCTTATCCTATGTCATAATAGACTCTGGTTTTGGAGCCTTGCTTGCTCTTCAAACTTCTTTTTTTCACCCATGATCATTTCTAAACCTTCTAATTTTATTCTCTGCGGATTTGTGAATGCTATCTGAAGATAATTTATCATGTAATTAGAGCCGGGCAGGTCTGGAAATGATATATCGTAATACAAATTTATAATACAGTAACTCTATGTTTTGTTGGTAGCTGAGGACAGAACCACGAGTTACATAACCAAATTTTGTTTGAGCCATTTTGGCTGAAGGTAATTGCAATGCAGGTAAGATTAATATGACACTGTCATCCTTTTATAAGATAGACATACTGTGTTCCCAGTCCACATTATCCGCCATGAATAGGGTTGTAGAGTATAGATTTTATCCTATGCAGTAACATATCATCGCTGACCAAGTCCATTGTATTAGCATACCCTCCAACTTCAATAGTTTGAACTGCAGAGAATAATTTTCTTCACTAGTTATAACAGTTAGGGAGTGAGGAATGCTCTCCTCCGTTTTGTATCTGCTTTTCATAGATGAGTCGGATCAACACCAGCAGCAAGGAGGGCGAACAGACCACTTGGCTGAATCGTCATTTGGCCTAAAAGTAAACCTTCCAACGTAACCTAAAAACAAGATCAATAACATACCAAAGCCTCTAACTTAATTTGATTGTTTGGGTTAGCTCCGTTTTGACGTATTTTCTTTTCAAATTTGTATGCGATTTCATTTACTTGTCTGGTCAATCAGTATTGGCCATTCTCCCTCCCTGCTGCTATGAATTAAACAGCCAGCATAGATATTATTAATAAATGAATATTGGAGAACAACATTCAGCTATAATAGCTCAAGAGCGCCTAGAGGCAATTAGAAAATATCTACACGTCCGTGATTTAGTTAAACAACAACTACAATCTAGTGAAGAGTCTCGGGTGGAATTTGCAGAAGGTGCAGAGCAATTATTTAAGCCGATTGTCGAACCAACAAAGAAAATTGTTACAGCAACTGAGACAACACAGAAAGCTCTTGAAACATTGCCTGTTGATATTGATGGTGATATTCAAGCAGCTCAACCACTACCACAACAACCACAACCAGTACCTACAAAGAACTAAGATAACATATAAATTTCCGCCTGAAGGTATTGCTGCTATCAGAAACCCAAACCAATTATTTGATATTGCCGCGTTTGGATATTATGAAAGGCAAAAATATGTAAAACCAGAATGTTTAATCTCTAAGCACTACCAATTGGATCAAGGATGTATAACGCATCGCAACTGGTATTCAAGATATCAGATCAAATGAAGATATTATAAGTTTTAACAGATTTGATGAGACTGTAAATGAATATATAGAAGAGGTTGAACAAAGTAAACCACCATCACCACAACGATCACAACGATTACAACAAGAGCTATAACAACGAGAACAAGAACGACAAGAAAAGATGAAACAATTGAAATCACCACTACAACCAGCAGAAAAAGCAGAGCAAGAATATCAAGATCCTAGAGCAACTGGTCTAGGAAATGGTCTTATTACTTGTCCCAATAATATCCTTGCTGATGTTGATCGACTATAAATCCTTCTTGGAGGAAAACGAGCTGGTAATAATTCCCCAGAAATCATTAATGAAGCAGCTGATATGTAAACAATTACTTACAGCTGAAACTATGGATATTAATGTATATCGGTTACTCATTAATGAAATCGCCAATGACTACCATAGTGACTAAGTCACTGGATTTATTATGTAATTAAATGCTGTTATTACAATAAAATGAATTTATATAGAACTCTATGTGGACCAACCATGGCCAGGGCAGTAAATTCCCGATTACGAGTATACAAAACATCCTACGGAAATGGACTCTGTGATGTTGTTAAGGGTCTGTTTCGAAGGATAGCCCCAAAAGCAATACCGATTGCAAAGCAACTGGGAATGAAAGCTATTGTTGATGTTTATCGTGAAAAAAGGTACTGGTGCTGCTAGTGATGTTGTTAGTAAAGCATTCTCAACAATGAAAGATAGACTAGCACGATTAATACGACGAAAACCTCAACCTGTAAATCAACATAGCACTCAAAAGATAAACCAAACTGCTAATGTAAAACCGGCAGAGTTGGCTGAAAAGAAAAAATATAATTTCTAGTCTGATAGCAGGAAGTGGTCTCCCTTCTCGAAGTGGTCTTCATGTTCGACGATAACAAATATAATTAAGATGTTCAAACGCATATCTAATCGAGCATTCGATATGAATGCACCAGTAGTCAAGGATGAGTCTGTGCGTGATTATCACTATTATTCTTATGTTCTTATGACGCACGTGTACCAAACGATCATGGAAGAGTTAAATTAGAAGTTCATGATACAAGCAGATATTTTTTACCTGCTGAGTCATTTATTGAAGTCGAGGGTGAAATTTTAAAAGAAAGATAATATTGAATACGCCGCTAGTGATGGTGATGGTTTTGTTGATTTCAATCTTCAATCTTTATGTTATTTAAGAAACGTTTCTTGCGTAATTATTATTTCTTAATTGTTGTTTCTTAACATAACCTTCTTCTCATTTCTTGCCATGAGAAGGAATCTTGTGCTGCTTAAGATATGCCTCTGCTCTTGATCATAGAGGAAGAGAGAAGAGAGAGGTCCTTTTATAAATAAGGTGTCACTTAATAATGGTATATCTTTGGGGAAGCTCTGGCAGCAAGAGGTAGCGGAGATAGCTGTAAATACAAACATACACTCTTCTCTGACTGGGACTTAACGACTGAAGTTTTCAGATTGGCTCGGCCTTTTTATATTCGGAAATGACGTGGAATAACTACGTGTCCCAATCAGAATGCCTGTTCTGAGTTAATTATTGTAAAGAGGCTATCGTTTTTGTTCAATAACGTGCCATATCTACGTGTCCAAATCAAAATGTTCGTTTTGAGTAAATTATTGTAAAGAGGTTATCGCTTTTGTTCAACTCGTAACATGGATTATGGCCAATTTTGGTAAATCGCTATTTGTTCCACTCGTGACCTCGATTACTGCTCGCATTATGAAGTAATATTTGAAAAGAAAACGAGACCTGATTTGTTCAGCTGACCAACCCTGTTACATATGAAAAGAAAGCGAGTAAATCGTTTATTGTTATGAATTCCGAACCAGACCATCTAGGATTACACCTGCGAAAAGCGGCTTCTAAAGTGAGTCGGTTATAATGACATCAAAGCTCTGAAATTGAACAAAGTTATTTAATTTTGGAGCTAATCTCAATTTCCAAGAAACAATGATTAATTGTTTGGCTTATTAATTTCGTTACAATTGAAAAGAAAGTGAGTAAATCGTTTATTGCTATGAATTCTGAACCAGGCTATTTAGGATTACATTTGTGAAAAGCGGCTTCTAAGGTGTGTCGAATATTATGTCATCCAATCCTTTAAATTGAACCAAGCTATTCAATTTGTAACTTATCTCAATTTGTAGGGAACAACATATTCCTACATGTTTTTTAATTTCTCAATCAGAATGTGATACCCTAATAATTATTTTTATATGCAACATCATGAATATGTCATGCTTGATCAATCTTATTTACTAGATGCTCTCCTGGTCTAGGTTGATCTTGATCATCGGATATCAAATCGATAACTAATGGTGCGGCTATATCACCACCACGATATATTTGCGACGTGGAAATAAATTTATATTTTTGTACCACATTTTACACATCTACATGTAATTGCACATCTTTGATTTTTTGTTGTTGTTATCATTGTCAATCCAATGGTGCGGGTGGGTACTCTGCATCGAACACAATATAAACTCATATTATTTATTATATGGATATTATTGACTTTTCAGCGACACGAAAACAAGAAGAACCAGTAAAGCACCATCCAGCTCTTCCGAATTTTATCTGAGTGATTATAATAGGTTAATTTGGATCTAGTAAATTGCAATTATTTCTTAATCTGATAATGCGGTGGATGAAGTGGGACAAATTATATTTAGTAGCACCATCTGTAAAAGATCGAAGATGTTTTGAAGTACTTAAAGATTTTGATCAAAATGAAAAATTATTGAATCAAGATGGGCAACGATATTGTTGATTTTATCACCGATATTGATGAAGCCCCATCCGTAAATGACTTAGATGGATTCATGGATAATCTCGTAGTATATGATGACGTAATGCTAGACAAACAATCTAATCCAGCTAGAATATTTTCTCGATGTAGACATAAAAATACTGACGTGATTTATGCTACACTACATATACACAAATACTTATGGTGATCATAGATAGTTAGTATTTTGGTAGTGTTTAATGAAGTAGATAATTATAATTTACAAAATATTTTTTTTTGGTGTTAAGGAGACGGACATGATTAAATTTAAAAACTTTTTTCAAAAGCACATGCTGTTCCGATCGAATTAATGACAATAAATCTACATGACTCAAGATCCAGATATCATATAGGTCTGAATAAAATTTTTGGTAATTTCATAGCAGCACAGAGGGCGAAAGACCAATACTGAATGGCCAGACAAATAAATAAAATCGCACAAAAATTTGAAGAAGAAGAAAAATACGTCAAAACTGAGCTAACTCAAATGATTTATTATTAGTTTAAGTGAGAGGCTTTGGTATGTTCTTGACCTTGTTTTCAGGTTTCGTAGGAAGGTTTATATTTTTAGGCAAAGTGGTCTGTTTTCCCTTACTGCTGCTACACCAAATATAAAGCAAAGTGGTCTTTTGTTGTTCTATTTTTTCTTAAATTTATTACAGTTTTAGCTATTAATGGCCTATTATATTGGTTTAGACACTTTAGGAGGGGCACCTGCGAATTGTGTTACTTTACTCTGGACATGGGGTTCAATAATTTAGCTTCACTTTAAAGACCGTGAGCATGCGCCATAGAAGAGTATACATCGTAGTGACTGTGAACGTTACCATGTTTGCATTTAAAACTGCGTACTGCGTAAATAATCGGAACCTTGCTAGTGGACCAAACATTGCGTAAATAATCGGAACCTTGCTAGTGGACCAAACATGACTGCCCTTAGCATTTTTTCCGTCTTACGATTACGATGTAGAAATTGATTGCCTTGTCCACCCCCACCCCGCTAATGACTATGATGTACTGGCTTAACTTAAGGCTAGACATTCAATGGTCTTTCACCATTAAGAATAACCAAAATAGGTTGGTTTGTTTAGAAAATGTGATGTACTGATAATTTTTGCAATAGATTGCCGAAACATGGTAATTTTGGGAAAAATGCTCAATAATTATAGTGTCATTTGTACTTTACATAAAACAAACTTTACATAACATAATGTCATTTGTACTTAACATAAAACAAATTTTACATAACATAATGTCATTTGTACTTAACATAAAACAACCTTTACATAACATAATGTCATTTGTTCTTAACATAAAACAAACTTTACATAACATAATTTCATTTGTACTTAACATGAAACAATCTTTACATAACATAATGTCATTTGTACTTACCATAAAACAAACTTTACATAACATAATGTCATTTGTACTTAACATAAAACAAACTTTACATAACATAATGTCATTTGTACTTAACATAACTATTTCGATAGTATAACCTTGCTTTTATTTGAAGTTGTCAATTTATATTCTTTGTCGTTGAATTTTCATTAAATGTCTCCGTTAAGATAAAAAAGAAACCTGAATCATAAATTTAAATTTGCATGAACATACTTGTGTTGTTATAAAACCGTATTTGTTTCTGATACATAGATTAGTTTTATTACAGACATCCTAGAGAAATAGGAAAATAGCTAAAGTAAATTGAACATATTTCGATACGATAGACGACATGCACGTGAAGAGTGTATTGCCCATTCGATAATGCTTCTCAGACATTTATGGCTGTTTATACATATTTAGCAAGAGCCATAAATATTGAGTAAAAGTGTTTTTGCTAATGCCTAATTTTAGACAAAATTCGATAAAAATTGTATAGATTAGAGAGCAAAATTTACAACATTGTCGTGTTCAAATTGTTTCATGACTTTTTTAATAAATATTTTAAAGGTGGAGAGGATTCGGCGAATGTGGATATGTGAGAAATCTTGCCAGTAGCTTCTCGTAGGTCGGTGGTTCTTTCCGGTGATTTTAGGTTTCTTCCTCCACCATTAATACTGGCCGCCATGTATATCCTATCGTGTGCTGAAAATGGAGTTAAGCGGACAACTTCAACAAAGGTGGAGAGTAGTGACCATACCGACAATTTCAACTGACTTTCTCCAATTTTTCTTTGCTGTGCTGTCTCGAGTCGCATTCTTTGCTGGGGGGTGGGGTCATGAGTAGTGAAGGGGGACGTTATAGCGTCATTGGGAGTTATCATTAAAAACCAGCGTGGGGTAATATAGCGTCAAGATTTTTGGCGTCAAATGGCACAGTTTAAAAAATATAGCGTCAAGGGAAATTTGGTATTAGCACACCTTGGGACTGTATAGCGTCAAGAGAAATGGCCCAGGTGGCATGACATCACGGTACTGGACACTTGTCAACAGTGTAGCAATGTGTAAGTACTGTGACGTCAAGCATTCGTCAAGTACTGTGACATCAAGCGTTCGTCGTGTTAGTGAATGTAGTGAAATGTATGTTTTATAACTTATACAGGCAATTTGTTATTGAAAAGTATAATCTTTTCGAGGCATGGAAAGTGGCCCTGAAAAGGGCCTTTGTTTTCTTCTTCTTCTTCTTCTTGTTCTTCTTCTTCTTCTTCTTCTTCTTCTTCTTCTTCTTCTTCTTCTTCTTCTTCTTCTTCTTCTTCTTCTTCTTCTTCTTCTTCTTCTTCTTCTTCTTCTTCTTCTTTTTATTGTCTGCATTTCTTCCACCATTGTCTAACTTTCTCTAAAATTCCTCTCTTTTTCTTTTTTACTTCTTCTTCGTATGGCATCCAGTCTGGATGTCCCATATCTCTAAACTTTTTTTGTATCTTCATCCAATTTTCATTCCGTTTTTCAAAGTCTTTTTTCTTCTTTTGGTTTTCTTTCTCTTTTCTTTCTTTTGCCCAGGTCTCCTTAATTTTCTTGACCTCTTCTTCCAGTATTTGTTTGATATTTTCGCCTTTCTTCATGTGATCTACACCTTTTTTCACAAAATCCCACTCTGTTAAATGGAAGATGTCTTCCATATAGCATCTCGCTTGGATAACATCTTCTAGAATCTGTTTCAAGGTCCCCACTTTGAAGTATTTTGAATTGACGATTCCTCGTATTTCGTCTGCTTCTTCTATGGTTATCAATTAGAACTGATAACTGGTTACTCTTAGTTTCTTTATCAAGTCCTCAGTACTTGTTAACTTCCATTCTTGGTTAAGTTTGTCCAGTTCGTGCACTCTATCCACGATCCAATACAAAGTATCTCTTAACTGAGTAAATAGCTCTAGACTTCTAGTCATTTTGTATTCTGTGTAGAATGGCACGAATGTCTGTTCTGTTATTATAGTCATGTGTTCACTTTCGTGTATTATGACTGGTTAAAGCCCTGAAAAGGGCTAGTGACCTCCCCTCCTTCCGAGGCAGGGTTCACTCGTGTCTTGGTGCTCGACACTTTTTTATGCCCCGGCGCGTGGGCCTGATAACCCCCCTAGATGGTTTACCACCTAAGCCAGACTCCACCTTTCGGTGTAGTTGCTATCTAGGGAGACGCTTAACCCTAGTGCTGGGTTTTTGGTCCAGTGCATGACCTTTAGTTGCTGACCTTAACAGACCTTTAGGTATCAACACAGTCAGACTGCCAAGACCCCCGGGCTCGGGAAAGGCAAAGGAAAATATCCCGCAAAGGGTTGAGTGCTTGTGGTCCGCATCCCGTTCGTCTCTCCGCTGCATGTCAGGGGCCTGCTCGTCTTCGTTAGTCTTTACTGAGTGGCCACTGTATGAGGTCTGTATCCCACGTTGCACCCCAGAGGCCTCCTCGTCTTCATTAGTCTTTACGGAGTGGCCCCTAGGCGTCGATGCTTTTGTCCCCTTTATGGTGTTAGCAATGGGTGTCGTGTTTTGCTCCTAGTGCGGTTAAAGAGGGTGGTTAGGGAGTCTG